>CAIGQQ010000153.1:406576-440233 GCA_903798035.1 Danio albolineatus
ACAGGAAAGCATTGGGAGCAGAGAGAGGGGAAGGATCAGCAAAGGACCCCCATCCAGGAATCAAACTCAGATCACCATGAGTACATCTGTGCTGTATGTTGGCGCACAGTACCACTAGGCTAAGGGCACCGACAAATTCAAAGTATTAATAAATACCGAATAACATGTAAACTGTAGTGTTTAACTAAAGTTTTTATTTACTTGATCAGTATCCGCTTTTAGATAAACTCTGCTATAATGCTACTAAATATACCTCACAGAATAGAAAACAATGTGTTGTCCCAAATAGGGATGTTTCTTTTCTTCTTTCTTTAGTTTAGTGACCCAAAACTTAGTAATAGATCATTTCTCTTTTTCCGTTTAATGTAAGTAATCTCTAATTGTTGACATTTTACAATGACTTTAAATACTTTATATATCTAGCTCTTGGGTCTAGTTTTAATATTCTACAAGACTGACTGTTGAATAGTAAATTATTTAAATGTTGTGTGTTTTTTAAAAAAAAATTCAATCCAAATTAATTCTTGTGTTTTGTTTTTTTGAAAAAACTTTCATTCAAATCACAAAGCAATCATATTTTACACATAAGTCAGAATTCGAATTAGTATTTTACAACTGTATTAAATTGTTTTCTTCTAGTGTTTGGAACTAATTTGTTTGTCAACTTTAAATATTAGATGATAGTCATGTTTGTCAATCTGCATCAAAAATATATATACTGTATTATTAGATATACTTAGTACAATTCACATTTATGTACGTGTGTGTGTGCAGTTGTATAAACAGTTGTGTAAAAAAGTGTTTGCCCCCTTACTGATATCTTCTTTTTTGTATGTTTGTCATAATATTTTTGGATCATCAAACAAATTGAAATATTAATCAAAGATAATACAAGTGTGCACTTTTGAAATTAAGGTTTTTATTATTAAGGGAAAACAAAATACAAAACTACATTAAAAGAAGGCATTAAAAAGGGCCACTGTGCAACTATTCATTATAAAGCATTATAAGAGCCAGGATAAAATTTAAAGCTAGTCCAATTCTGTTCATCTGATAAGAGAAAGTCAAATACACCGATGATGGCTTGAAGTATTATTATTATTATTATTATTATTATTATTATTATTATTATTATTATTATTATTATTATTATTATTATTATTATTATTATTATTATTATTATTATTATTATTATGCTGTAATTTTCATGGGCGCCACGGTGGCGTAGTGAGTAGCACATTCGCCTCACAGCAAGAAGGTCGCTGGTTCGATCCCCGGCTGGGCCAGTTGGCATTTCTGTGTGGAGTTTGCATGTTCTCCCCGTGGTTGCGTGGGTTTCCTCCGGGTGCTCTGGTTTCCCCCACAGTCCAAAGACATGCGGTACAGGTGAATTGGGTAAGCTAAATTGTCCATAGTGTATGTGTGTGAATGAGAATGTATGGATGTGTTTCCCATAGATGGGTTGTGGCTGGAAGGGCATCCGCTGCGTAAAACAAATGCTGGATAAGTTGGCGGTTCATTCCGCTGTGGCGACCCCGGATTAATAAAGGGACTAAGCCGAAAAGAAAATGAATGAATGTAATTTTCATTTTTGTGCACTCAGAAAATGACACTTGCTGCTTGTTCAAACTACTTGATTAAAATGAGGGTTTTTTGGGGATAAAATAATTGTTTTATGTTCAGTCAACTTAAATTAGTAAAAAGTAATGAGGCGATTTAATTCCCTCATATTTTACCAACACAATTGTGAGGAACCCAACTTTTTTTACAGTGTGAACGATCCAGCAAACTGCATTTGGCATAAAATTCATTCATTAATTTATTCATTCATTCATTTTCTTTTTGGCTTAGTCCCTTTATCACTGTGGGGTCACCACAGCGGAATGAACCGTCAACTTATCCAGCACATGCTCTACGCAGTGGATGCCCTTCCAGCTTCAACCCATCACTGGGATACATCCGTACACACTCATTCACACACATACACTATACAATTTTAGCTTGCCCAACACACCTATACCACATGTATTTGGACTTGTTGGGGAAACCGGAGCACCCAGAGAAAACCCACACGAACACAGGGAGAACATACAAACTCCTCACAGAAATGCCAACTGGCCGAACAGGGGCTCAAACCAGCAACCTTCTTGCTGTGAGGTGACAGCGAGACCCGCTGTGCCATAAAATTATAACTTGTAATTCATGTAACATGAAACATGCCCTAAACAAATTACGTTTAAATGTATGTCAATGTACACTTCCACCTCACTGTCCTCTTCATTTAAAAAAGCTGCCTTGAAGATTGAAGGATCTTGCTGATTGAAGGATCTCCCTTACGTTTCTGATCTCCACATTCTGGCCGCTGAAAGAGGGTCTAATTGAATTCCCCAAACAGACGTGGTATTAGGATGTGATGCTCTCTGAGTAAATGAGCGGGCCTCATTATTTCTCAAGAGGACGGCCTTTGTGGTGCTCATCCACGAATGTACATGTACTGAGTACACACTTCACTGACGTCCATACACACTTCCGGCCCTCTCGCTAGCCTGACAAAAAATGATCAACCAAAAGCTGAAGAAATATAGTCTAACATTTTATACCATGATATTATTAGTTTGGTGTTTTCACTGTGTTGATGTTGGTTTAGGATGAAAAACAAGCACTATACGATACTTTAAAATCTGGTAATAACAGTTACAGTATTATGAAAATAGTGTGCTTTATGATTGCTGTTAGGTGTAATGAGTTTCTAATTAACTGGTTCATGTAATTAAATGTTTATCTACTGGAAAAATTTGGTCACTAAATCAGCTTCTTTTTGCTATAATATTTTTTTTTGTGTAAATTAATTCAGAATTGTCTTTATTGTTATTATTCATTAATTCACTTTCCTTCGGTTTAGTCCCTTTATTTGTCAGGGGTACCCCAGTGGAATAAACCACCAATTTATCCAGCATATGTTTCACGCAGTCGATGCCCTTCAAGCCGCAACCCATCACCGGGAAACACCCACTGGAAGAAACCGAAGCGTACCAAGGAAACCTGCGTGAATATGGGGAGAACATGCAAACTCCACACAGAAACACCAACTGACCCAACCGAGGCTCGAACCAGTGACCTTCTTGCAGTGAGATGACAGTAACCACTGAGCCACCCTGTCACCCTATTATTGTTTATTCATTCATTTATTTTCTTTTTGACTTAGTCCCTTTATTTATCAAGGGTTGCCAAAGCAGAATAAACCGCCAATGTATCCAGCATATGTTTTACACAGCGGATGCCCTTCCAGCTGCAACCCAACACTGGGAACACCCATACACACTTGCATTCACACACATACACTATGGCCAATTTAGCTTGTTCAATTCAACTATACCGCATGTCTTTGTACTTGTGGGGGAAACCGGAGCACCCGGAGGAAACTCACACAACCACGGGGAGAACATGCAAACTCCACACAGAAATGCCAACTGACTGTGGGGTAAAAGTGCTAACCACTGAGCCACCGTGTTGCCCTATTATTATTATTATTACAACTATTATTATTATTATTATTATTATACTATATATATATATATATATATATATATATATAATTTGTCAGGCAATTGTAAATACTCAAGAAATCATGAATCGAATAAGAAACAAGACGTCCATTTTGCTGAAATATTTTGACAATACATTTTATGAATGAAATACAATAATAATTTCTCAGAAATGTTTTCTGTTTTGTTACATATGTTGCTGAACTTCTAACTAAAACCTGTTTATAGACTGTTATAATTTTTTTTTCAAATTACAATTTTCTATTATGTCTAATTCATTTATTCATCCATTCATTTTCTTTTCAGCTTTACTCCCTTTATTAATCTGGGGTCGCCACAGTGAACCAATGAACCACCAACTTATCCAGCATATGATTTACGCAGCAGATGCCCTTGCAGCTGCAACCCATCACTGGAATACTACGTCTAATTGTAATTTCATACATATTAATGTTCTAGAAATGTGGTTAAAGTGTACAAAATACTTAAAATACTTGAATAATTAAGCATTATTATATAAAAACGGTAATGAAACTGTGTTTAAGTGTGCTATATACGTTTCATTAGACGACATTTTTGTAGATATTTTAGGCCTATCATCTGCAAGTATTTTAAAATATACTTTTAAGACCTAAAGCACACTAAAATGCACATTCAACTGAAATAGTCTTTATGGACAACATTTATTTGTTCGTTTTTTGTTTTCTGTTGCTTGTTTATGCAAGTATTAACTTATTTTTCATTAAGTGAAAAGAGCATACATGCTTGATATAAGAGACATAGTGAAAGACTTTCCACCCTTTTAAACTTTTATAACAAGACAAATTATATAATAAAATTATAATAATTAATAAATAATAAACTAATAATAAATAGCATAACTTAATAATAACAATCATAGTAGTAGCAGCAATAATATTAATAATAATAATAATAATAAATAAATAAAAAATGAGTAAATAAATAAATATTATAAATAAAATATGTTAAAAGAGAAAGCAGTTGGAGGAGCTGATGCAGTGATTTACATGGATTCAATCAGTAGACAAACTTAAAGCAAGTGAAAATAAGTTATGAGGGGTTGCCATTTATCATTAAAAAGCCATGCCGTTGCAAGAATATCTGATCTTTAATACCTTAAATAAGCAATTATTTACATATTTTTACAATTATTTATTTTATTTTTTAAAAGTGTTACACTTTTATGAATAAAGTTTGAATAGACACTGTTGCATTTGTTTCAGCATCAGTTTCCTCATCAGATCTGATAATAAAGGCCCTGCAGTGCTGAGGTTGAGCTGCTGGTGTGTGTTGTTGTGGTCCAGGGTCGCTGTGGGGGAAGGGACAGAGTTGAATGGCCCAACGGGCCTCCCCCCTCACACTCACTAAACAAGGGACAAAAGTGTGAAGGCTGGGTATTGTAGTTCTGTAAATGAGCTAAATTGTTGATTTTTACCAAACAAATAGCATGTTTAAAAAAATAAACATTAAGATTGAAGATAAATGACAATCCAAGAAGCTCCGATTAAATGTTTGGTTTATTTATCGGTTATTCCCCAAAATGTTTAAATCCATAAACTCAAAACAACTACAAGTTCCATTGTGCTGCCTATGCGTCTGAGCATGCGCGGTCGTCTCGGACGTGTGAATCTGATAGCCATGAATGGGGTGGTGGAGCAGCGGGTCTGTGGATTGTATCCAGATTCTAAAATCAATGTTTATTCTTCAATGGAGTTGTCTTTATCTTAACTATCAGCATTCGACTGGATCCAATGCGTCACGTGAGCCGATATCGTCCGTCGTAACCGCTCTTTTTGAAGTCTTCGCGTGACTCGAAGCAAATCACGGTTCCGTTTGTTTTCTCGCATTAACCATGCCGAGGAACAACAAGACTTCGCTCATCCAGAAAATAGCGAGCCAGGCTTACGTGACTTTCACACACTGCTCTTCCTCCGACATTGAGGATAATAATAAGGTGTTTGTAGAGCACCAGGCAGACTTGGTCGCCTTGCTCTCCGACATCAGGGCTGCGGATCTGAAGATTGCGCCACCGAAGAAAGTCTCCACATCCTCCCCTTCGGTCCCTCCAGTCACATACATGCACATCTGCGAGACTGATGTCTTCAGCATGGGGGTGTTTCTCCTGAAATCTGGCGCTTCCATCCCTCTGCATGACCATCCCGGGATGCACGGCATGCTGAAGGTCCTGTACGGTAAAGTCAGCATCAGGTGTTATGACAAGTTGGATAAAGCCGAGAGTGACACCGAGAGGCAGTTTGATCCTCCATTGTTGGCTTTCCAGGGAGATGATGTGATAAGAGCAGCGCTGAGGTCTTCGGGACAGTTTTCGGAACAAAGTGGCCCTTGTGTTTTGAGCCCTCTCAAAGACAACCTTCATGAGATTGATGCAGTGGACGGGGCGGCTGCGTTTCTTGATATACTGGCACCCCCGTATGACCCTGACGACGGACGGGATTGTCACTACTACAGAGTTTTACAGACTGCCGGGAAAAAGTCAGAGCAGAGCGCTGACGATGAAGCTTGGCTTTTAGAGATCCCCCAGCCAGATGATTTCTGGTGTGGGGGAGAGCCGTACCCTGGTCCTGAAGTGACTGTTTAGAGATATTAAAGAGATGGTTCACCCCAAAAATGAAAATTCTATCATTTATTCATCCTTTACTTGTTTCAAACCTGTTTTCTTCTGTTGAACACAAAGGAAGATATTTTGAAAAATGTTGGAAAGCTGTAACCATTGACTTCTGTAGTATTGATTATGGAATCAGTGGTTTTCATCTTTCTTCAACATATATATCGGTATTTGTTCAATCGAAGAAGGAAGCACATACAGGTTTGAAACACCTGAGGGAAAGTACAGTGCTCAGCATAATTCAGTAAACCCTATTTTGAAAATGAATGTTTTCATCCATTTCTCACTGAATAGAGGCCATATATTTTGGTGAGTTTAAACGAAATAGATTTATTAATCAGGTATATTTATTAAAATAATATTTTAGTCACCAAACATTTAGAAATTGAAAGATAATTCATTTAAAGTCAAGCAAAATATTGAAAAAAAGCAACCTACAAAATTTCAACTAATTTTTTTTTTCTTTACATTTTTTGATTTATTATTATTATTATTTTTTTGTATTTAATATTTTTCTATAACATAAATTTGGATGTACTAGCTTTTGGACCATTATCATAAGTTATTTTGTCAGATAAGCTCCAGATTTGGCTTTAGTACTGGCTTATGTATTCACAATTATAATATTGTAAAGCTTCCTATTAAAAATATGAATTTAAAAGATAGATTTGTGTGGGGTGTACTCATGTTGATCGCTGCATACAGTAAAGTTTAATTTTTGGATGAACTATCTCTTTAACACTGGAATGGACTTCTGATCCGTCCTTAAAATTGTTTATATATTTTTCCTCTTGGGACTGCAAACTTTGTTTTTACGTCCATTCCAAGCCTATGCGCCCCATAGGCTTCATCAACACTGTGGCCTTGTGTGTGAATAATGAATGTATACATGTCAAAAAAAAACATTTACTCTTGTATAAGTGCACTCCATATATCTATACTAAAATCTTGTTTAATTTATTTTAAAAGAGTCAACACAAACACTAATTCTTATGTACTGTTTATATTTTTTACCTATAAAGTATATTAAAATGTATTTAAATGACTTGACCTTGTCTTATATTAAAGAAAATCTACAACTTTTAAATGATTTGCTTACTGTCGATTTCATACTTGCATACAAGAAAACGGTGATCATGAACAGTTATTACATTGTAAAAAAGTATATGATCAATATGTCATGACAATATAGGTTTTTAGTTAGTTGTAACTTATTAGTTAATCAGGTAAACTTAATTTCATGAGTCACGCAAGCTGTTTTAAGTCAGTTTCATATAATAAAAGTTCAACCCCCGGTTTCACAAACAAGGTTTAAGGCTAGTCATGGATTAAATTGAATGTTTGAGCTGTCTCAACTGAAAATAACTTGCAGTGAGATGTCTTTAAATATGTCGGTGTCATTTTTTTGTCTCAAGCTGCACACCAGTAATGTATTTTTCTATGTGTGTTTTTTTTAAATGTGGCTTCAATAGCCTAATTTGACTAATGTCTAGTCCTGGCTTAAGCTAAGCCTTGTTTGTGAAACTGGGCCCAAATGACTCAAGGTTCATTTGATTCAGGCAAAACCTAAGGCAACCAGTATTTTTTGCAGTGTGTGCATAACTGTTATCCACTACATATGAGGAACATTTGTTAGACGTAAGAGGAAAGCGGAAATCTAAACATTTTAATCATATCTTGAAGGGATTGTTCACCCAAAACGGGAAAACCTGTCATCATTTATCACCCTGTACCTTAAAAATCTTCCAAGTGTTACTTGTTAAACACAAAATAAGATATTTAGAAAAATGTTGGAGATTAAAACCTATTTTCTTTTTTTTTTACTTTATTTTTATGCATTAAAACATTTTACGGAACAAAGCATTCAATGACAGCAGCGATTATTTAAAAAATAATGTAAAAACAAGTAACATTAGACGTAAAAAAAAAAAACAGAAAAAAAACATACACCAGTTTTAATTTCAAAGGAGCTAGAAATACTATGTCCTGTTCAGATACATAATAACAGGTGACCATCTTTTTTTAAAGATATCCAATTTCAATTGAAGTTGGGCAGTCATATATTCCATTATATATATGGATTCAAGTTTTTCTATCTACTGTGTTATTGTTGAAGGGTGTGGCTTCATCCAATTTATTGTTATAGTCTTTCTTGCACTTAGTAAAAGTATATGTAGTATATATCTATGATTTTTATCGTATACATCCTGGGGTATCCCTTCAAGCAAAAAAAAAAAACAAGGGAGTAAAAGGTAGATCTAACCTAATAATTTTCATTATCTCAATCTTTACCCCTTGCCAAAATGCAAGTATCTTTGGACATTCCCAAAATATATGTGTGTGATTACCTACATTCCCGCAACCCCTCCAGCATTCCTCTGACTTTGGACCATTAGCATATTTTGACACCATCAATGGTGTTCTAAAATACCTTATTTTTGTTTTCCAGTCAAACTCTTTCCAGTTATGGCTATTAATCCCCTTGTGAGATTCTGAGCATATGTTTTCCCATATCTCATCCTCAATTTCTTCCTTCATTTCAGATTCCCATTTTGCCTTAATATAAAGGGTGTTATCTGTTAAATCCAGAATTAGTCTATTATATATGTGTGATATGTGTCTTTTATGTAGTCCTTTTTCGTAACTGGAAAGAAAGCAGCCTACTTGCCCTTTTACCAAATTCATAATATTTTCTACTTGTATATCTTAGAGCACCTTCTGCCCTATAGGTCAGTAGGTCATCCAGTTTTTGTCTATTTTGCTTCAACTGCTCTAGGAGACTTTTATTTCCAGTATTTTTATGGCGATATTCTAATTGTTTTATTTCCTTCAAACCTATTTTCTTCAATAAAAAAATATTCAAAGATAATTCCTTGGATTTTTTTTTTTTTTTGTTAGATGGTGGTAAACAATTTATTTGGGCTGAATTTAAAGAAATTAAGTGAAACATTAATACATTTCATTTATTTGTTTACATTTAACCCCTATAAATTGCTTGCAACAATTTTGCAGTATTATATTTGCACTACAGAAGTGAATGGTTTCATCATAATATCTTATTTTGTGTTTAACAAATAGAAAGAAACTGATATGGAACAACTTGAGGCTGAGTAAATAATGAGTAAATTATCTTTTTTGGTGAACTATCCCTTTAAGTGAACAGTTTACACCTCTGAGTTTTATAATCACTAATTATAACCATTCTGTCGATTTGGAATGTTGTGTCTCAGACTTGTGTGAAATCCACTTTAAAGTCAGACTTTCGATGTGAATGTTTACAGACATATTAATGTCTTATGTGGCGTCATGTTTCCCACACATCTGTAAATATATGAATGTAATGTTAATGTAGGAGGCTTGCAAGTGTTTCATGCCTAGAAGTAAAGACACAACTTCCTAATATGGATTCTTAGATTATTTCTTATCATACTTTCCTGCATCCCCACAGAGCTTTTTATTTAATCGACCTGGATCTGCAAGCAGGACGGGAAGTGTGCAAATGGTCCTCTCATAGGCTTAATTTTTGTTCAGTGCTGTGAAGTATAATCTATAAAATCTATGTATAAATTTGCATATATTTGAGAACATGATGTGTATAAAAAAAAAAATAATACACTTTTAATTATTATTGTATTAGAAAAAGAGGTTGCACTATCCTTGGAACCTTTCCATTACACAAAAGGTTGTTCTTTAAATAATTAAAAAAAAAATTCAGACTATAAGAATCTTGTTCACTAAAAGACTCTTGAGGAAAACAAATGTTCTTCTATGGCAGAATGAACAACCATCTTTTGGTGAAGAGTGTAGCAATTCTAGTCAATATCTGTCTCTTCATCTGACAATAAGAGTGCATGCACTGTACAAATGCTGGGCTTCACACAATTCCTTCATGTTGTCTCAACACAAATCGATTAAGCGGACTTAATAGTTTTTTTTTTTGTTTTTTTTACAAATTTAAGTTGATTAAACATAAAACAAAAATCTTAGGAATTGTGTTGTTTCAACTAATTTTTAAAGAAGTAATTTGAACAAGCACCAAAAGTCTTTTTTTTTTTTGATTGTGGTGTATATTTCTAGATGAAACAACTCAATTAAAATTTTTACATTACAGTTATTAATGCTGAAACTGCCATTTTTACGTTTAATTTACCTAATATAGAACTACCGGTTACTATCCAAAACATTGTGCATGTTGTCATCATGTACATTTTATGTAGCTCCTAAATATGGGGTTGTCCCAACACTATATGCGGGGGTTGGTAAACCTTCAACCACATTAAACCACAAAGACTCATACAGTGGCAACAATTATTTGTCAAGTTATTTTTTTCACACCGAGTACACTGTAAAGAGTGGTCATGATGTATTGTATTTTTTTGTCAAATCAGTAAATCATAAAGTGAGTCATTTTATGTTTATATATTTTTCCTTACTAACCCCGATTATTCATGTTCCCCATCAAAAAATGTTGCCTGAACAATGAGAGGGCTGTGAATATTCACACCCTTTGCGCATTTGTAAACAACATGTGTGGGCGCTGGACCTTACAAGACCATGAGTCAGAGCTCAGTGATGCCAAAACGGGAATGTCCCTGTAAGTCTAATTCGCTTTTCCCCCTACTTTCCCCCTTTTTAATATAATAAAAATGAGTCGCAGACAGTTAAACAAAAGTTCACAATTCATGTGTTTATTATTTTCAAGTTGACAAAATAGGACATTATTGACCCGCGTTAGTCACTTCATAACAAATACATGTATAACAGTCAAACAACAACAAGAACAAACGATATAGTTTAGCTATTTACAAACCCGGTTTAAACACAAATTCAACAATTCGACAAGAAACAGTTTGTACAAAAATATATCTTCGAAAACTTTCATATTAAAGGCTAATGTACAATTTCATCCACGCCTCTCTGTACAAGATGAACGGACGAAAGGCACGACGATGGGAGAAAATAGTGATGTTAGACACCTCCTTGAAAGTTTAGTTTGTTTAAATTAACTTTTTTAAAAACGTAAGCACTCAACTTTCCAACTTTTTAAATCTAAGACACAATTCTCCCACGTGCTATCTAAGGTTATTTTATTATTATTATTATTAAATTAATCGGCCTAAATATTCAAACAAAGTGCGTTTGGTCAGTCAGCATGCGACTGAGGCATTAAGAAAAACACTTTGCATCACCTTTACAAAAAGTGTGCGCAAAGAAAGTGTCCATTTTTGGCACTGCGGTTTGATTTCACCTCATCAGTCCACCCAGTTTTAACAAAACACGAACGGTGCATTATTGTTGTCATTGTATTGCCTACATAGTGTTGGATATTGCACTGTCCAGTTGAAAGTTTACTGGCTTGAACTGGACGAGCAGATGCTCGTGGCGACGCCGCGCTCTGAGCTGGACACCCCCGTGGACGAAGAGGAGGATTTTCGCTCTTTTTGTCGCAGGTGGATTTTGGTGTGTCTCTTTCTTTCGTCGCTCCTCGCAAACTTTCTCCCGCAAAAGTCGCAGGCGAACGGCTTTTCGCCGGTGTGCGTGCGGATGTGGGTCGTCAGGTGGTCGCTGCGACTAAAGTTTCTCATGCATATCCGACACTGAAAGGGTTTGTGGCCGGTGTGGATGCGGATGTGTCTAGTGAGTTCGTCAGAGCGGGAGAAGCGCCTGTCGCAACCCTCCGCCGGACATGGGTAGGGCCGCTCGTGCACGGGCGTCTTGCTAGGTCTGTTGGGGTATTTCCTCGGACGCAGGATTGGCCTGAGGGGCAAATTCTGCGGAGTGTACGCAGTGGGTAGCCGTGGTCCGTCAGGCACTGGTCCCCCTAGCGTGAAGTTCCTGATAGTGTTCAGGGGGGTTAGAGGAGGCGGTATTTTGAAAGAGTCCAGCGGGCATGAGAACGGTTTGCGGTCGGGCATCGACTGCATGTCCCTCTGACACGGAGGCTGGAAAAAGCCGGCGTAGTCCGGGATTATAGGGAACAACCCGGAGTCGGCGTTTGGCTTTGGGGAGGAGTAGGATGGCGGAGGATAGGAGATGGGACAGGTGGAGGTGGAAAGGAACGCAGACGGGTCTTGATACACCTCTCCGCATCCAGAGTAGGGCGGCGGTGGAGAGTAGATGTGCTCCATGTCTGCTTGATTCTGCGCCATGGTGCAGCTGAGAGTGCTGGAGAAGTGGCTGGGGGAGACTGAGGATGCAGGTGACGAGGATGCTGAGGATGGCTGGGTCATGCCCAGGATCCCCGCGCTCACGATGTTGATCACGCCCTCTGGGTTCCAGTTTCCCGGGTACTGGGAGTCGATGGAAAACTTTCCCATGTAGGTGAAAGTTTGGTTGCGAGGACCAGCTGGTTGCGCGAAGCTGCTGGAATAGGCTAAGTCGAGGGCGCGCTTCTCCGTGCTCATATCCCCGTTAATCAGGCCATCTGGAAGGAAATTTTTAAAAATGCACATTTAGATCCACACTAAAGAACGAATCATGAAAGAATAATTGAATCAGTAGTAAACCCTGTAAACATCTGACAACTGTAAAATAATCATATACAACTTTGTTTGCACTTGTCACTTTGCTTTTTAAAGGCTATTCAACAAACACTGCTGAGGGAAAGTATTCAATTGCAATCTTACTTTCTTTTTTTTAAGTATGTGTTACTTTTTAATGAAAGTATGTTATGTTATTTTTGCGTTCTTATAGAGCAAGATAGGCTTAACATTGTAATACATGACTTTTTTACCCAAACACTGGCAACAAACTTCAGTTTACCACTTTAAACATAAAACACAGCACACGCACGCTTTCAGTGAATTAAGTGCCAACTACCAACATGAGATCATTATTCCTTAAGACACGAACGATATATAAACAGAGAGCACGTGATTGAGACGCGCGCATCGTTCTTACCTCCCGCGTTTATCTGCTCGTAATGTCCTCCTAAATCACCGTTATATATAGTCACAGAGGCTGGCAGTGATGTGGCAAGCTCGTCCACCGAGTAGATGCTATCGGCAAGAGGGTGCACAAAGCCACCGAGAGTCACGGGAGCTTTCTCCAAAGTTTTAGCTGTCATCGTGAAGTCCTAAGAAGCACTCGCTCGGATGTTCACAGAATGTGGTTGTGCCTGTGCGAACGCGCGCACAAAGCGTTACATGTGGAAAGCTGTCAGTAATCAGTGAGTTTAGCGTTCACTGTGATGCCATCTGACGGCTCTGTGTTGTTGAATGACAGATCCTTGCGGAGCTGCTAGTGGTAGTATGTATTTATGGAGAGCCTATCAATGCGGTGTCACGTCACTGACCATTTAAGGACTGGATGGCAAAAGAAAAGTAGCGCTGCGCGTTCTGATTGGTTGTGGGCACTGTGACGCGTTGAGGTAATACTTGTCAATGGAGAATCCTTTCTGTACAGGCGCTCGTGCATGAAAACCAACGTGCTGGGAGGGGAAATTTAAAAGGCGCGTTGTTAGATGTTTTAAAACACTTTATTCTGCAAGATAACACAATCCATGCGTTTTTACTGCTGAAAGATGCTGCATTCTAAGTAAAAATGCTTCCGTTTTGATACAACGTATCATTCTCAATCAGGAATTCCGGTTTATTTTAATGCCATACATGGTTTTATCCGGTAAACATCTACACCCCTTCGTCCATTTATGGAGCATATTCCGGAAATCGAGTATCGGAAACTAGCGAGTGTTGCCGAGCAAAGAGACGCGGCTCAGCAAGCATCAGAAAACCACAATCAAATGAGAGAACACAATCACGGAATTTCTACCTTTGCTTCAATGGCACAGTCGGAAAGTGTGCTACGTCTATTTGAATAGACCCTATGGTTTTGGAAAGAGGGAAACGCTTTTAGTAACTGTGTTACTATAATTAGAAAACTACTGGAAAGTGTATTTATTTGTTATTCTAAGTTTAGACCAGTATATTGTTGCTTTATTATCCTCTAGTACATAGATAAGGCATGTAAAAGCGTCCATCGCGCACTGGATAACTCAGTATACAGCACATTTTACGCACGGCTTTCAATTATATATTTTTCACGTTACAAAACACCGAATTGCTTGTTATAGTTTCATTAATTAAGCATTTCTATCGCTCTTAAACTGCAGACCAAGACACTAAAACTTTCCAAATGTAAATGCCTGTATACGTAAATAGAAATACTTTCCGCTGTGAGGTTTAAAGATGCGACCAAATAAAAAGACGATAGGACTGAATTCCCCCCGTGGGTTTAGAAACTGCACTTAGTAAGACATACGGGGGAGGAGGGAACTTAGGTCGGAATTTGAGCCAATGATCTTATTTATATTTGGCAATGCATAATCAATTCATATTAAACACATGCCCAAAACTCACATCTAAGGGTGAAATATAATGCAAGACAGTAAAAAAGAACCTCATTGCAATTATTCAATAATAAAAGGTTACATATTTGGGATGCGTTTTGATGTGTCACATAATCATTTATTCTAAGTCATTCAATAATTTTTACATTTTCATTAACATTATGAGCTACTCCTGCTTTTGCCGTGACTAAACCTCATAAATTCACCGAAAAGGGGGAAAAGAATCACGTGCGTTATATTTTTCAAACTCCGCGCAGAGACTTCTGTCCGCATTTGAGCGCGCGCGGCACGTTTGCCACTGGTTAATATAAGAGTCAAGTCACTACTTGATTTTTGTACGAGTTATGACTGTTGGAATGCTCACAATAGTGTGTTTTCATGGCATATATTTTAATCTCTGGAAAAACTCTTCTATTGAACTTCCGACATCCCACACATCATATATAGCTACAGACGGCCGGTATGACTGTGCGTATATGTTAACACGTACGACTATAATGATTTGACACCATTTAGCCTACAGCCTTTAAAATATATGAAGCCCTGTTATCATCTAGCATTATTTCTCCTACATAAGCCGGATTTCACACGCATAGGCTGAGTTAATAGCCTACATATCCGTTTGCATTCTCTCACCTGCTTAATCCTTGTCGCTTTTGTAGCTAAACATTTTAAAAACGAAAGGCTGATGGATTACAGATGAATAATGTAGCAGACAATACAGTGCGCTGATGTTTGTGGGGTGAGATCCTAAATCTGAATACGCAAATTAATAGTGGGTGTTTAAAAATGTAACTAGCCAAGTCTATATCTAAAATTTTATGAGTTTAATTTAGTTAAATTAATTTAATAGTATGCTGCATGTAACGGTAAATATGACTCTACATACTGTAGATGTTCAGTCTTACTTTTCGTGGGATTTATTATTTCAGCCCTGCGTGGGTTTGTCATAGCCTATCATATGGACAGGGGGCAGTATATGTCCCGTTACCGCAGACTAACTCTACAAATGGAGGTGTTTATATTTAAGAGGTAAATCTTTTTTAAATTGTTATGAATAACCGATATCAGATTAAATAACCCCATCAGCAGTTGGTCAGCATGTCAAATATACGCTTCGAAAATAGTTACATGAGTGTCATATGAACAAGTGTTTCCATCTATTTACTAGCAGACTGATCTTGATCCTGGATTTTTAATTCGGATCATAAAAACTTTCTTTACACCAAAGCAAATCAGTAGCTGTTCAATAAAGAGGTACTTTGAGGAATAATATGTGGTTTATATTTGGCATTGCTTTGGAAACATATTTTTCTCATATTTATGGATTGCCCCATATTGATCTCTTAAATTCAGTTGTTTTTGCAATGACAAGCAACTCCTACAGACAAGTCTTTTTTTCTACCTTTTATATATACTTCTATTTAAATATTTATTTAGTGTATAATTATGTTTTCCTGATAATTGTTTGGTGAACTGGATCAGTGTGTATATCTTTATGTATCAATATTATGTATATTTCATTGTCTGACCTAAGATAAAACTAATTAAAAAAATTAAAAGAAAAAATATCATTTTAATTTAATGATAATTTTGAGCACAGTTCTATTCTTTATAATGTTTCTAATGTTTAAATATTATCAGTTATTTCAGTATTATGAAATCAACTCTTTTCCAAACATGACAGAAACAATAAATAAGATATTATATACATATTTCTTATATTTACAATATCCTGAACGTTTTGTCACACAGGGGCGGATTTAACCAGTAACAAGCAAGGTAAGCGGTCACTTAGGGCCCCAGGAAATCTGAGGTCCCGCAAATAAATACTTAGAATTTTACGTATATAAGATACGTATATAAATTATATATAACATTGTTTTCTATCATTCTTTGTACGGTGAGGTTCTCAAATGTTTAATTTGAACATAATTATTACTTCTGCGACTTCAGTCTTGGAGCAATCCAGCAGTCAAATCAGTAAAGATTTAGTTTTAAAAATGAAATAGTTCATTTTTTTTTGTTGTTGTTGTTGTTAATTCATTTTAAGAAAACAAATCATTTCAAAAGTTTTATAATGTTATTAGTTGATTAAATGGGTGTTATCAGTGATTATCAGCTGAAATACATGGCCCAGTAGGGGCCTTCTGCACCATCCACATGGTTAATGAGCTATAGATCACATACAGCTGAGATCTTTTGTTATTTAAGAACTGGATGGCAAAAGAAAAGTAGCGAAAAGAAAATCATTTATATTATTGATTACATTTCCCATGTACCCCAACTCTAAACACAACCGTCACAGTAATGAAAAAAACAGATCTGAATCTAGAGACTTCTTTATTAATATAGCTGATTAATGATCTGGATGGAGGATAACAGCCTTCTGACCCTACAAGTAGGTATCCAACAGCTGATAACCACTGATAATGCCCATCCAATCAAGTAATGACATTCCATGTGGGTGATTAAGATAAAATGTAGAAATAGAGATCAAATGATAAAAGGAAAAAAAACAGCAATAAATATATATTGAACTCCTGGGCCCCATGGCTGGAATTGCTTAGGGCCCCCAAATCACGAAATCTGCCCCTGTTGTCACATATACTCACTTATATAATACAATACAGGATTTTGGCATAGTTACCTGCCAACTTTCATTTCAAAATAAGTTTTATGATCCCCATTGCCAAAGAAGAAATCTTCATATTTTGCTATTGCATCTTTTCCAGTTATCATATTTGTAATAATTCTAGCATTTCTCCCATAAATAATAATAATTATAATAATACTAAGATTTTATTAAATTGTAAAAATACATAGTCTCTAGACTCTGAGCATAATCCTATTTTTTGAAGACTACCTTATTATCAATTCAGTAAATTGTCTGAGTATTTTTGTGTTCTTCAACCATGACAGAAGCTTGAATGGGAGTCTAAATCACCCGCACACAGGAAACCTCAGATCACACCCCCTGTTTTGATAGTACAATAAAAAATCCCCATAGCTTCCTGTTGTCCATCAATCAATGTGTATTTTTATCGCCACCCATGCAAGCTTGGGCTATTTTTGAGGACGTGTTGCTGTCATCACAAGCATGTCTTGTGAACAGTTTGTGATCTCATAACGCCATCAGAGTGTCATAATTACTGAATGAATTACAAATGGAGCCATCTGTTGCCACTGCATGCACTTATCACTGACTGGTGGAAGGATACTATTACTGAATATTATACAAACCAGGGCCCGTATTAACAAAACGTCTTAAGACTAAATGTAGCTCACAATTTGGAGATTCAGGATCTTCAAATTAATGGACGTGTCTCAGTCCTACATTTCTGCTCTAAGAGTATTTCACAAAGCATTTTGTCATTAAAACTAGCTTCTAAATCTGTGAAAAGTTAGAGAGGATTCCTACTGTAAGTCACTAGCAAACAGAACGAACATTTTCATTAAATATTTAATCTAACATTATACATTAAATATTAGATGATGTAGTTTTCTTTCATTAAGAAGTTTGGCAAGAGGAAACAGCTGCTTTGTTTGGTTATTCTTGACATTTGCATGTCTTACTGTCATCCATGATTGTTCTACTCTGTTAATTAAAAGTTTTTTTTGTATATGCACATCCGCTAATTGTTTACAAAAAGCACACATCTAAGAGGCTAACAACTAGCATATATTTGTTTAATTAGTGACACTTGGCCTGTATTTTAAAATATGTATTTGAAGGTGGTAAGATGTTTGTTTTTAACTTTTATTGAATATATACAATAGTGAACTGCATCAACTTACAAAAAAATAAGTTGTTAGACCTAAAAAATTAAAATGCTAATGTTAGCCCGATAGCACTGAAAGCCTATGTCCCATCTAGAGTCACACCTCCAGAATGCATGAATGAGCGCAAGACAACATCACAACAATACATCACATAACATTCACCACAGAGAAAACTAGTTAGTACTTTTAGTACAGTTAGTAATTACAATACCTAACCTTTCTAAAAAGTAGGTAGGTTGTTGATGTTTGTCTGCCGTTGTCTGTCTATGAACACACTTAAAGTCTTAAACTATTCATAATTCCGGGCTTGACTGTATAATAAACAGGGTGCGCAATGTTTAACAGAGGTGTTACAGAAAATTTTGATAGGACAAACTTTTTTTGGCCCTACACCTTCCACAGAATATTTAAATACATATACGTATCTTTGGACCACTTCATTTAAAGACTGCTATCAGGATGTGAAGAGACTTTGAACCAGCATAAGAGTTTTTTTTTTTTTTTAATTAGGTGTAACTTAGGTGTAAAATGTTGAGCTAATGGATTGATTTTGACTGTGTAATAACATTACGCTCAACAATATTATATCCTCAATGTTATTCTTACAATAAACAATTAATCCATACAAGTTAATCCACATCTTTAATCAAAATTCTGCTTTGAAACAACAGTCCTGCCCTAATGATGACAGTTTGACAGCTTGGATGAAATAACCATTAGTTTGCTAAGAGTGAAAGACGAGAGGAGGAGGAGGGCAAAAATGAAACCCAGCCCCCAACCTAATATTCCACTTCAGTTGGACATTTTTCATCCATTCATTCATTTTCTTGTCGGCTTAGTCCCTTTATTAATCCAGGGTCGCCACAGCGGAATGAACCGCCAACTTATCCAGCATTTGTTTTACGCAGCGGATGCCCTTCCAGCCACAACCCATCACTGAGAAACATCCACACATTCTCATTCACACACATACACTACGGACAATTTAGCTTACCCAATTCACCTGTACCGCATGTCTTTGGATAGGGAGAACATGCAGCGACCTTCTTGCTGTGAGGCTACAACACTACCTACTGCGACACTGTGTCGCAGCTGGACATTTTTCATCATACTGAAATAAAACATGCAGCAATCTCTGGTTAAGTCTAATGATTATATACAATGTTTATCTTGCAAGCGCTCTTTGTTATTCACAAGGCTAATTATTCACTTGTTTTTAGTCTAACGATTAAATCAACTCTAAAAGTCCATCCACAGAATTTTATTTATTTTGTGTAATCTTTAATCAAATTCTGAACATTTGCTTCCACATTTGAAGTGGTGGTCCTTGTCTGTTGACTTCAGTTTGATGTTTCAGCCACAATATTCTTAAAGTTATCGTTAGTTTACTACAAGGGAATGATCCGAAAAGGCCCCGTCGCCTACTAAATATTCAAGTTTCATTTGGAAGTACATCAACATATTGAAATAAACAGCCTGATCTCATGAGGAAATGCAACTATTTTACGTTTTGTCAGTTTAGTGGCTAATTCGTATGAATTCGTACAAGTTTAGTCATACAAAAATGTACAATTTTAAAAAAAGTAGGCATGGGACCAAACCCCACGCCTAAACCCAAATCCTCACTGGTTGAAAAGCAAATCATATGTAATTAGATCACATGAATTCATACAAATCAGCCACTAAATCAAAAAGTTACTAACTTCCTTGTCATCAGTTTCACGCAGAAATTAAGACTGTTCCCTCATAAAAAACTTTTCAGAAGGGCTCACCAACTTTGTGAGAAGGTTTCAAGAAGAAAATCCTTTACTGCTAATAACCTTTATTTAACCAGGTAAGTCAATTGAGAACCAGTTCTCATTTACAATGACTACCTAACATGAAAAGCAGATATGAAGCAGCAGAGACACAACACAATAACAATTTCACAAATGCAGATAATATAAAACCAAGGAAAAACTAAAAACAAGCACGGTGATCTTGTGCTATTGACTAGATTGGGTTTTTAAAGTATGATAGTGGAATGAAAGTGTTGAGCTTTAAGATATACAACAAGCATCAGCAGCAGAAAACTGAAAAGAGTAGCGACCAAATGAAGTGCGAACTTTGGGTATGCAAAGGTTATTAAAACTACTAGAGGCTCCCAGTTACATTCAGAATAGATTTTTAAGTATTATTACATGTCTATAAATCACTAAATGGCCTAGGACCTCAATACATTACAGATATCCTCACTGAATACAAACCTAATAGATCACTCAGATCAATAGGATCACATAAACTAGAAATTCCAAGAGTTCAGTCAAAGCAGGGTGAATCCACCTTCAGTTATTACACCCCTCGCTGCTGGAATCAGCTTCCAGAAATGATCAGATGTGCTCCAACATTAGGTACATTCAAATCAAGACTGAAAACACATCTGTTTAGCTGAGCCTTTACTGAATGAGCACTGTGCTACGTCCGACAGATCGCACTATTGTGTCTTTCTTTTCTTTTCATTCCTTTATAACTTGTTTTAACTCATTTTAATCTGTTTTTTATTATTTTATTTTCTTATACTTTAATTTTATTTCTGTTTATGTAAAGCACTTTGAATTGCCACTGTGTATGAAATGTGCTATATAAATAAACTTGCCTTGCCTTGCCTTACTAGAGCGCAGATTTCGACATGTTTTCTGAATGTTAAGAAGTGACTGTAAATATAGTGGAGCTTTTCCAATAAGAGTTTTGTAAATGAACAGAAACCCATGAATTTGCCAACATGATTAAAGAGAAGGCCTATTGAATAAAGAATACATTTGACAGTGATGAGTATTAAATGGCGCATCAGTAACAAAAAACGAATTGCTGCATGGTACATAACATCCAGTTTGTGAAGGACAGTCGATCTGTAAATGAAATCCCCATAACCCAAAACTGGTAATACTGTTAATTTGACCAAATTCTGCTTTAGAAGAGTGCGTAAAAGAAGATTTGTTTCTGTAAAGAAAACCAACATGGGCTTTAACCTGCTATTTTAGAGAACTCTCCAAATATCTTTCAGAATCTACTGATGACCTCTAAGAAGTATGTAGAAAGCGGGAAGTCTAATTAGTTGTTTAGCGCAGCCCCCACACCTGTCATGAGCCCAAACTGAGTGGACGTTCAGTGATTTAATATGGGCCCCATGCATCCGTAACCTGTCTGTGGTCCCCTCTAGTCCACATGGTCCGCTCTGAATCTTTTATCGCCGCTGTCGCTCAAGCAGGCAATTAGTAAAGGGGTCGTGTCGTCATAATGACACCTCAGTAGATATTGACTGGAGTGCGTCCCCGCAAATCACCAAAACGCTCAATAGAGAGCCTGAGCAAGCAACACGCCACAGTTACATTATCACCCGTGGACGTTTAGTGCCGAACAGCTTTGCATGTTTGTCAGGCGCTCTGCTGTTTTTCTTGTCCGTGAATAAAGACTGCATGGAGTAATGTGACAGACAGCGGCCAGACTGATTACAGGGACGTGTCAGGCGCTGTTAATGGGGGAAGCCCCTAAACATTGTCTCGGTTCGGAGCCTGAACATCCATAATGAGGAGGTAATGAAGCTAGTCCTGTTTCTGCTGGACGTCTTAATTGCAAAAGGCATCGGCGGCAGAAGACCTTCAACTGTCTCGCAAGGCTGTAAGAATTTGCATTGAGATGAAAGCTGTCACAGATTTATGAGGCATAGTACACTCTCAGAAAAAAATGGGCAAAGATTGTATTTGTAGAGCTACAGTTTTTTATTTGAGCAGAAATCTTGCCACCTTTATTTTTTTATAGCAAAACGTTTGTTCTGGATAAAATTGGCCAAAGTTGTGTGGTACACTGTAAAATATTACAGTAAAAATTACAGTAACTTACTGACAAATTTGGTTGCCAGTATGACTGTAAATTTACAAGCCCACTGTAAATTAACAATTGCAAGTGTAATGTAAAAATACAGCACAATTGTAATCATTTATTTACAGTGTCTTACTGGCAACCAAAATTGCCAAAAAGTTGTTGTAAATTTTTAACAGTATTTTTACAATGTACAGTTAGCCAGAACCACACAAATTAGTAAGAAAAAAACAGCAAAAAAGCTTTTTTTTTTACTTGTCGGAAATTGTTTTATTTGTGACCGTGGACCACAACTTATTTTGTTCGGGATCAAACTGCCTTAGTTGTATGATAAAAAATTAACTGTATAAATTACAGTAACTTACTGGCATTTTTGATTGCCAATATGACTGTAAATATACAAGCGCAGTGTAAATTAATAATTAAAATTTACTGTGAAATTCACAGTAATTTACTGCCAATTTTGGTCACCAGTATGACTAAATTTATAAGCACAGTGTAAATTAATAATTACAATTTTCTGTATAAATTACAGTAACTTACTGACAATTTTGTTTGCTAGTATGACTGTAAGTTTACAAGCGCAGTGTAAATTAATAATTACAATTGTAATGTTAACAATACAGCACAATTGTAATTATTTATTTACTGTCTGCTTGTAAATGTAGTCTTACAAGCAACCAAAATTGCCAATAAGTTATTGGAATTTTTTTGCAGTGTACAATTAGCCAAAACCACACAATCAGTACAAAAAAAACCTGTAACTTGTTTTATTTGTGACCATGGACCACAACTTATTTTGTTCTGGATCAAATTGCCCATAGTTGTATGATAATAAATTACTGTATAAATTACAGTAACTTATTGGCATTTTTGATTGCCAGTATGACTGTAAATATACAAGCACATTGTAAATTAATAATTACAATTTACTGTAAAATTCACAGTAATTTACTGGAAATTTAGGTTGCCAGTATGTCTGAATTTATAAGCACAGTGTAAATAAATTATTAAAATTTTCTGTAAAAATTACTTCCCAGAGATGGGTTGCGGCTGGAAGGGCATCCGCTGCATAAAAACATATGCTGGAAAGTTGGGGGTTCATTCCGCTGTGGCAACCCCAGATTAATAAAGGGACTAAGCCAAAAAGAAAATGAATGAATGAATGAATGAATGTATAAATTACAGTAATTTACTGCCAATTTTGGTTGCCAGTACGACTGTAAATTTACAAGCACGGTGTAAATTATTAATTACAATTTATTGTTTAAATTACAGTAAATTACTGCCAATTATGTTTGCAAGTATGACTGTAAATTTACAAGCCCACTTTAAATTAATAATTACAATTGTAATGTTAAAATGGCACCACAGTGGCGTAATGAGTAGCACGTTCGCCTCACAGCAAGAAGGTCGCTGGCATCCATGTTTTCCAGAGATAGGTTGCGGCTGGAAGGGCATCCGCTGCGTAAATAAAATGCTGGATAAGTTGGCGGTTCGTTCCGCTGTGGCGACCCCGGATTAATAAAGGGAATAAGCCGAAAAGAAAATGAATGAATGAATGTTAAAAATATTTTAACAATGATTTATTTACAGGCCCCACGGTGGCCTAGTGGTTAGCACGTTCGCCTCACAGCAAGAAGGTCGCTGGTTCGATCCCTGGCTGGGCCAGTTGGCATTTCTGTGTGGAGTTTGCATGTTCTCCCCGTGGTTGCTTGGGTTTCCTCCGGGTGCTCCGGTTTCCCCCACAGTCCAAAGACATGCGGTACAGGTGAATTGGGTAAGCTAAATTGTCCATAGTGTATGTGTGTGAATGAGAATGTATGGATGTTTCCCAGAGATGGGTTGTGGCTGGAAGGGCATCCGCTGCGTAAAACAAATGCCGGATAAGTTGGCGGTTCATTCCGCTGTGGCGACCCCGGATTAATAAAGGGACTAAGCCGAAAAGAAAATGAATGAATGAATGATTTATTTACAATGTGCTTGTAAATTTACAGTCTTACTTGCTACCAAAATGTATTTATGGAAAGCCACTTAGTTATTGTAAATATTTTACAGTATTTTTTACAGCGTACAATTCACCCAAACCACACAAAATTAGTAAAAAAACAGTAAAAGTGTAAAAAAAAAAAAAAACTATTAAAATATTATTTTATGTGACCATGGACTGTTGCATGAGGATATCAAGGGCAATTGTACATCGTATAGGTCAATATTTTTGCTTATGCCAAAAATCATTAAGTAAAAATCATATTCAAAATAAAAATCATATTCGCTTAAGGTATTATGTAAATTCCCAACTGTGCATTTATTAAACATTTTCAATAATTATTAATATGCATCGCCAAACACTTCATTTGGGCAGCTTTAGAGGCAGTTTTCAAAAGCTTTAGATTATTTTGAACCCTCAGATTCTATATTTTTACATTAAATACAAAGCTAATTTATTTTTTTGTTTCGTTTTTTTCTTATTATTTATTTGTTTATTTATTTATTTTTTGTATTTTGCTTTTCATAAATCCCAAAGGACCTCAGTTGCAGCTTAAATAATCTTAACAGTTCTACTACTGTAATAAAACTTCACCTATACACTTGGTTTAGGGTGAGTAAACTAACAGCATTATTATTATTATTATTATTATTATTATTATTATTATTATTATTATTATTAATTAATTCATTCATTTTCTTATCAGCTTAGTCCCTTTATTAATCCGGGGTCGCCACAGCGAAATCAACCGCCAACTTGTCCAGCATATTTTTTACGCAGCGGATGCCCTTCCAGCCGCAACCCATTTCTGGGAAACATCCATACACACACATTCACACTCATACACTACGGACAATTTAGCCTATCCAATTCACCTATACCACATGTCTTTGGACTTGTGGGGGAAACCGGAGCACCCAGAGGAAACCCACACAACCACGGGGAGAACATGCAAACTCCACACAGAAATGCTAACTGACCCAGCGACCTTCTTGCTGTGAGGCGAATGTGCTACTCACTATGCCACCGTGGCGCCCATTATTATTATTATTGTTATTATTATTATTATTATTATTATTATTATTATTATTATTGGTGAACTATCTCTTTAAGGGGATAACTGCCCCATTGGCATACAATTGTTCTGATAGTGTACATAGTGCATTATCTAGCCTTCATATTCACAGCTAAGATCACAGCTGCTATAATCTAAACTTCACTATGAAGTGTTTAATTGTGACTGTATGACAGCTCCAGCTCGACACACAAAAGCTCTCAATTCTGCACAGAACAGCGACAATCTTTACCACTGACTGGCGCATCTGAATGCCTCACATTTTCAGGGATTCTTGCATCCTCCCCCACAAACGAAAGAAGGAAACTTCTTCAGATGCATGTGTCTTTTGTTGTACGCCTACAGATGCAAAAATGTTTGCACACTGTGCAGAAGCGGTCCGCTTTGGCAGAGCGTGCCGGGCCCGCCGAATGCCCATTGGCAGCTGGGATCTGGCTGTCCCTGCTGGGAATGATGGTCTCAATGTAATGGACTCCCACACATGGCAGCCACTGAATTCAAGAGCTTTCTTTCTTGCATGTGCTCGGGGTCTCGAGAGGTCAAATGACTTCTGCACATTGAGGATACATAGAATGACATCCTTCTGCATCAGCCTTTGCATTGTTTTTCAGCTCTGCTTCATTGTTCTCTATTACTCATCAAGTTGGCCGTGAGATCGGCACACACAGCAAAAGCCAAAATCAAACAACTGTACTCACAAGTTGAGTAAATAAGACGGTTTACCACTTACCAATTATTATTACAGGTTACTTTCCAGGCATTTGTGCAATTTGAGCTGTGTACACTGTAAGAAAATTGATGATTAATGCTTAAAAAACTGTAAAAATGCTACAGAACAGTAAAGAAGTTTTCTTAAAGGGATAGTTCACTCAAAATTAAAAACTCTGTTCTCACATATACAGTTGAAGTCAGAATTATTAGCCCCCTTTGAATTTTTTTTCTTTTTTAAATGTTTCCCAAATGAAAATGAAAAGCGCACTTTAAATTAATAATCGCAATGGCAAAGTTAAAACTACAGCATAACTGTAATGATGTATTTACAATGTGCTTGTAAATGTAGTCTTACTTGCTACCAAAATGTGTTTATGGCAAGCCAATTAGTTATTGTAAATTTTTCACAGTATTTTTTACAGTGTACAATTCACCAAAACCACACAAAATCAGTAAAAAAAAAAACAGTAAAAGTGTAAAAAAAAAAAACACAAAAATGTTATTTTATGTGACCATGGACTGTCGCATGAGGATATCAAGGGCAACAGTACATTGTATAGGTCAATATTTTTGCTTATGCCAAAAGTCAAAAAGTAAAAATCATATTCAAAGTAAAAATGCGAATATGATTTTTACTTTGAATATGATTTTTACTTTTAGATTTTTAAGGTATTAAGTAAATTCCCAACTGTACATTTATCAAACATTTTCAATAATTATTAGTATGCATCGCCAAACACTTCATTTGGGCAGCTTTAGAGGCAGTTTTCAAAAGCTTTAGATTATTTTGAACCCTCAGATTCTATATTTTTACATTAAATACAAAGCTAATTTAGTTTTTTTGTTTAGTTTTTTCTTCTTATTATTTTTTTTTATATTTTCCAAATGATGTTTAACAGAGGAAGGAAATCACGGTATGTCTGATAATATTTGTTCTTCTGGAGAAAGTCTGATTTGTTTTATTTCTAGAATAAAAGCAGTTTGTAATTTTTTAAAAACCATTATAAGTCAAAGTTATCAGCCCCTTTAAGTTATATTTTTTTCAGTAGTTGACAGAACAAACCATCGTTGTACAATAGCTTGCCTAATTACCCTAACCTGCCTAGTTAACCGAATTAACCTAGTTAAGCCTTTAAATGTCACTTTAAGCTGTATAGGAGTGTCTTGAAAAATATCTAGTCAAATATTATTTACTGTCATCATGACAAAAATAAAATAAATCAGTAATTAGAGATGAATAATTAAACTTTTATGTTTAGAAATGTGTTGAAATAATCTTCTCTCCATTCAACAGAAATTGGGGACAAAAACAAACAGGGGGCCAATAATTTAGGGGGCTAATAATTCTGACTTCAACTGTACATGCTTGACTTTTTTTCTTCTGGTGAATGCAAAAGAAAGTCAAACATGCATGTGGGGACAGAATTTTTAATTTTGAAGAAACATACTGTTAAGTTTACAAGTTGTTTCAGATTTTGTTAAACACTCATAGAGATATATTTAAGAAAGCTGAAAACCTGTAACCATCCACTTTCATAGTACAATAAACAAATACTATGGGAGTTAATGGTTACAGATTCTCAGCGTTCCTAAATATTTGTCTATTAGTGTTTGAAAAAAAACAGAATTTGAAAAAACTCATAAAGGATTTACTTGAGAGTGAATAAATAATTTTTTGGGGGGGAACATTCCCTTTAAAATATACATTTAATAACCATAAAGTTACTTTCCTTCCCTTTATTCTCATCAGTGATGTATACATTAGTGTTTTAGTTACATCTCATTTTGATATATAATGTTTATTGTGGGTTTCCTCCGGTTTCCAAGTCCAAATACATGCACTGTAAGTGAATTGGGTAGGCTAAATTGTCCGTAGTGTATGTGTGTGAATAATTGTGTTTGGATGTTTTCCAGTGATGGGTTGCAGCTGGAAGTGCATCCTCTACATAATATGCTAAATAAGTTGGCGGTTCATTCTGCTGTGGCGACCCAGATTAATAAAGGGACTAAGCCGAAAAGAAAATAAGGGAATGAATGTTTATTGTATTAGTTTAATTTTATGTGTCATCATGATGATGTTTAGTTGTTGTGTGAATGGCACTGAGCTCATGTTTAGGGGCATGTTTAGGTGGTGTTTTTGAATGTTCAGTTACTTATTCATTTTCTTTCCGGCTTAGTCCCGTTTTTAATCTGGGGTTATCCAGCAATTTGTCCAGCATATGTTTTACGCAGCGAATGCCCTTCCAGTTGCAACTCATCACTGGGAAACATCCATACACTCTCATTCAAACACATACACTAAGGACAATTTAGCTTACCCAATTCACCTGTACCACGTCTTTGGACTTGTGGGGGAAACTGGAAACTGGAGTAAACCGGTTTCCCCCACAAGTCCAAAAGCATACCTAAATTGTCAGTAGTGTATGTGTGTGAATGAGAGTGTATGGATGCTTCCCAGTGATGGGTTGCAGCTGGAAGGGCATCCACTGCGTAAAACGTATGCTAGATAAGTTGGCGGTTCATTATGCTGCGGCGACCCCAGATTAATAAAGGGACTAAGCTAAAAAAAAAAGAATAAATATTCTCTTCCTTTGTTTCAAAGATGAATTTGGCCGTAAATTTGGAAACACATTGTAAATGGCATTAATTTTGGTTTGAATTTGAATGTTTATTAATTACATGTATTTCAAATTGTTTGAATTTTGTGTATGTTATTGCACTGTGAAAAAATTATATGATTAATTAGTCATGACAACCTATGTTTTAGTTCATTGTAACTTATTAAACTAAGCTAATCATGCTCTAACTTAATTGCATTTATTATGCAAGTTATGCAAGCAGTTTTAAGTCAGTTTAACATAATATAACTTCAATGGACTCATAGGGTTAATTTGATTTAGCTTAAAAATTAAATGTAACCAGTATTCTTTATACAGTGTTAACTTAATTATCTATCTATCTATCTATCTATCTATCTATCTATCTATCTATCTATCTATCTATCTATCCATCTATCTATCTATCTATCTATCTATCTATCTATCTATCTATCTATCTATCATATCCAGTCTTTGTTTATCATGAAATCTGTTTTCATTCCCTGAAACCAAAGTGATCTTAAATAAGTGAGAAAGAAATGAAAGGTCAGAGGGATCGCTGTAACTTCTTTAGACATTTGGAAAAAAAAAATAAAAGGAGGAAATGACCCAATTTACAAATCCACTCCCGGAATGGAATGTCTCCCAATACTGGTCAGGCATATGACAATACGGCATAAAGCGAGCTGTCAAGTTACGCCCACAAAAATTCAGATGAGGGTGAATGGACACAAACCTGCTCCGGAGCCAGCTGAGATCTGAAGACCAGCCGTGGGAGACTCCGCAACAACAGCAATTGTTCTTTTAACCGAGTAGGAGGCCGTTTTTCTTAGTGATTTTGTGTAGGTGTTACTTTTCTATAGATGCTCACCTTCAAAGGACTTTTGCATTTGTGCTATTGGTATTGGCAAGCAATTATTGTCCTATCTGCTTTTTTGGGGAATAACAAATCGGTTTGAATTTCCTATTTATGTGCAAGAGGATTAAAAAGACAACGTTCAGTGGCCTGTAGAGAAATTCATTGTGTACGCAGCTGAAGGCCAAATTAGTAGTGCAATTTCAATTCTTGAGGGATGTTTAATGAAGCAAGGAAAATTTCACAGTATTTGCTATAAAAAAAAATTCCTTCTGGAGGTTTTATTTCTTCTAGTTTTGGCTGGAATAAAAGGAGATGGTAAAAAATATTGGTTGTCTTACATTTTTAAGTTGAATTAAATTAACCTGATGAGTTCATTGAACTTATAATATGTTAACCTGACTTTAAAAAGCTTGTGTAACTAGTACTGAATTAAGTTAGAACATGACTTACCTAGTTTAATATGTTACATATTGCTAAAAACATATGTTGTCGTGACTAATTGATCATATAATTTTTATAGTGTACATAGTGTAATTTTAAGGTCAATATTATTAGTAACTTGCCTAATTAATATTATTAGTTAGAACTTTAAATGTCTAAGCTGAATACTAGTATCTTGCTAAATAAATAGCAAAATATCATGTTCTGTCATTATGGCAAAGGAGGTTTTATTTCTTCTAGTTTTGGCTGGAATAAAAGTAGACTGTAAAAAATAAATACTGGTCGCCATATTGTTTCAGCTTAATCAAATTAACCTTATGAGTCCATTCAACTTATATTATGTTAACCTGACTTAAAACTGACTTATAAAATTAAGTTAGAATATGATTAACTTAGTTTAATACATTGCAATGAACTAAAACATATGTTGTCATGACTAATTGATCATATAATTTTTACAGTGTAGTTTTGAATAACATTTTTTTTTCCTTGCCATGATTACAACTTAATATAACACTATTTATTTTGCAAGATTCTTGTGCTCAGCTTTAAGTGCAATTTAAAGTCTTAACTAATTAGGTTAATTAGGCAAGTTACTAATAATAATAACCTCAAAATTATTACAAAAATGTAACTACACTGTAAAACATAAATCTTAAACTAAGTTATATTAAAGAATAGTAGAATAATCTTGAACTAAGAATTTATTAAACTAAGTTAATCATGTTCTTAATTAATTTATTTATAAAATATATTTTAATTATTCATTCATTCATTTTCTTGTCGGCTTAGTCCCTTTATTAATCCGGGGTCGCCACAGCGGAATCAACCGCCAACTTATCCAGCATATTTTTTATGCAGCAGATGCCCTTCCAGCCGCAACCCATCTCTGGGAAACATCCATACACACACATTCACACTCATACACTACGGACAATTTAGCTTACCCAATTCACCTGTACCACATGTCTTTGGACTTGTGGGGGAAACTGGAGCACCCAGAGGAAACCCACGCAACCACGGGGAGAACATGCAAACTCCACACAGAAATGCCAACTGACCCAGCCGGGGCTCGAACCAGCAACCTTCTTGCTGTGAGGCGAACGTGCTACTCACTACGCCACCTATTAAAAATAGTTTTAATAACTATAAAGTAAAAAAAAATTGTCTTTCCCATGATGACACAATTTAATATTTTACTATTTATTTAGCAAGATACTAGTATTCAGCTTAAAGTGCAATTTAAAGTAATAAGGTTAATTAGGCAAGATACTAATAATACTAACCTTAAAATTATTACAAAAAAATACTATACTACACTTTAAAAAAAAACTCGATGATCAATTAGTCAAGACAACAAATGTTTTTTGTTCATTGTAAGGTATTAAGCTAAGTTAATCATGTTTTAACTTAATTTTATTTATTTTTTGTAATAATTTTAAGGTCAATATTATAAGTAACTTGCCCAATTAACCTAAATAGTTAAGACTTTAAATTGCACTTACTAGTATCTTAAATAGTAGTAAATAGTAAAATAGTTATTATGTATTTTACATTTTGTTGTGTCATCAAGGCAAAGTCAAAAAATTGTTAATCAAAACTAGTTATTAATACTATTATGTTGAGAAAGTCTAATTTAAAAAAGGAAATATATATATTTTTTAAAAAGAAAATCACAAGAACGCTTATGTATATATATCTTATATATCGTAAATTTATAGAACTCTCTCTTTTTTGGTATTTTCATAAATCCTAAAATTCACAAATTATTTTAGTTGTTTACCTGAGAGAAGGTTTTTTTTTAACACATTTCTAAACATAATAGTTTTAATAACTCATCTCTAATAACAGATTTATTTGATCTTTGCCATGATGACAGTCATTGTTATTTGACTAGATATTTTTCAAGACACTTCTATACAGCTTAAAGTGACATTTAAAGGCTTAATTAGGTTGACTACACAGGTTATGGTAGTTGGGAAAGTTATTGTATAACAATGGTTTGTTCTGTAGACTATCAAAAAAAAATTAGCTTAAAAGGGCTAATAATTTTGACCTTAATAGTCTTTAAAAAATTAAAAACTGCTTTTATTCAAGCCGAAATAAAACAAATCAGACTTTCTCCAATATTATTAAAATATTATCAGACATACTGTAAAACAAATTCCTTATTAAACATAATTTGGGAAATATTTTTAAAAGAAAAAAAAAATCAAAGGGGGCGAATAATTCTGACTTCAACTGTGTATGATATTAACTCTTCTAATAGATGAACTAAACATAAAAGCTTTCAATATGATTTCTCAACTCTATTAGTCTAATCACATGCATTTTATTCTAATTTGGCGTTTTAAATGACAGCGTGCCGTCAAGTCAATTTGAAACACTCAGATTACATAATTGCTTACATGAAACAGTCGAGAGCAATAATACCTTTCTGGACCAAAAAAAAAAGTTCGCCCCGTATTCTAATATCCCATTTTCCACATTATCTAAATTAAGGTCTGTGCTCACAGAGACAAGTACTGTACACCCACAGGTTCAACATCATGCAGCATTACAGTGCATTAAAGTGCACACACACATACACACATGCTGAAACACATGAAGAAACATATACTCACATTATCAGTGCGGCGTGGAGAGTGGCTCTTTGTGACTTGCCATCATATGAGTGGGTTCCTCCAAGAGCTCTAACCGCTCCAATAGCAACACAGCAGCTCCACACACACACACACACTCCTGGGATGATCTGCAAACTGATCTGCTTTCAAACTGATAGTCTATATTCTGCCATGTGGCTATATGAGGTTGCTGGCTTACTCTCTCTTGCGCTGTTTTATGGGGGGTGTAACAAAAAGAGGGAGACTCAAGACAATGGTTAGACTTCTTGTGTGTCCTACATCTTTGACATTGAAATTGTCATGGTAATGTTCAGGCAGAGGAGCAGGACCTGAAAGGTTTTGACGTGACAGAGCCGTGGAGTTGAGGATCATCTTGAGGGTGGACGGTGCACGTGGAGAGGCTCTGATAATGAGGATCCTAATGTTTGCTTAGGAAGAAAGCAGAATCATTTGATAAATTACTTTTACCAGTCCTTAAGGAGTTGAAAACATGACAATAATAAGCGTTCAAGCGTAACTTGGAATACATACAGAGGGAGGTTTTATATGGGTGGCCTTTAAGGACTTATTTTTCCAAATATTTCCCAAGTGATGTTTAACAGAGCAGTGGGATTTTCATAGAATTTCCTTTATTTTTCCTTCTGGAGAAAGTTGTTTCCTTTAATTTGGCAGTTTTAATTAAAATTATTAAATTAAATTATTTTGAGTTAAATTTTATTAGCCCCCTTAAGAAGAAAAAACTGTATAAAATAAATACAGTTGAAGTCAGAATTATTACCCACCCTGAATTATTAGCCCCCCTGTTTGTTTTTGTCCCCAATTTCTGTTTAACTGAGAGCAGATTCTTTCATCACATTTCTAAACATAATCGTTTTTATAACCCAATTCTAATAACTGATTTATTTTTTTGATCTTTGCCATGATGACAGGACATAACATTTTACTAGATATTTCCTAGTACTTCTATACAGCTTAAAGTGACATTTAAACTCTTAGTTAGGTTAATTAGGTTAACTAGGCAGGTTAGGGTAATTAGGCAAGTTATTGTACAACGATGGTTTGTTCTGTAGACAATTGAAAGAAAAATAGTTTAAAGGGGCTAATAATATTGACCTTAATATGTTTTTTAAAAAAATACACACATATATATATATATATATATATATATATATATATATAT
>CAIGQQ010000153.1:485233-496249 GCA_903798035.1 Danio albolineatus
CTTGTACATGTGTAATGACAATAAAGTTGAATCTAATCTAATCTAATATAAAGTCATGGTGCAGTGGAAACAGAATTAACATTGTGTATGACTCCCATGAGCTTGGAGGTCTGCATCCATACACCTCTACAATGACTCAAATAACTTCTTAAGTCATCTGGAATGACAAAATGTTTTTGCAGGACTCCCAGAGTTCATCAAGATTCTTTGGATTCATCTTCAAAGCCTCCTCCTTCATCTTACCCCAGACATGCTCAATAATGTTCATGTCCGGTGACTGGGCTGGCCAATCCTGGAGCACCTTGACCTTCTTTGCTTTCAGGAATTTTGATGTGGAGGCTGAAGTATGAAAAGGAGCACTATCCTAATGACGAACTTGCCCTCTCCTGTGGCTTGTAATGTAACGGGCAACACAAATTTCTTGATACCTCAGGCTGTTGATGTTGCCATCTACTCAGCAGATCTCTTGCACGCCCCCATAATGAATGTAACCTCAAACCATGATTTTTCCTTCATCAAACTTGACTGATTTCTGTGAGAATCTTGGGTCCATGCGGGTTCTAGAAGGTCTACTGCAGTATTTGTGATGATTGAGATGCAGTTCAACAGATGATTCATCAGAAAAATTGACCTTCTGCCACTTTTCCAAATAATCAACTAGAAGTCAAGTTACTATGTATTGCTCTACAACTAGGATCAACAACAAGACCTTTGTCAAGGTAGTGTAGTGCACTTTTTATAACTGGAATTTCAATGTAATTAAGTTTCTTAGTTCTCTGTTATTTCAATAATGTGTTTATGTATTGTGATAAAATACCCAACTATTTATTTTAAAAATGTATATTTGTTTTTTGGTGGGTAATAAGCTTTATACATTTTATTGATTATATTTTTACATTTGTGGTGCCTTTACGCATTTCAGGAATAAAAAATGGTTCTTTTCCTGAAATATTTATTATGGAAGCCAAAATAGTTCTTCAATCTCATCCCTTCAATTGCAAAAGCAATATTTAGCGACCTTTGGTTTTAATCTCGCGTTTGTGATGCTCTTCTTGTAAAAACATGGCTGAATTTCAACCGATATTTGAAAACCGAATCAAAAGCATTCCTTAGCAAAACATAAGACGCGTGTATTTTGAACAATGTTTGTGATTCATCACTCCAACATATTATAAATGTAAATAAGCCATATTTAGCCTGGACAGTTAGTGGCTTTCTCTGTGTTTTGTGTACTCTATCAGATGGCAGTCGCTGGAACACTGTGGGTGTCCATCCAGACAACGGACAAATGTGAATCGAGTCATAACTCATTGAAAAAAAAAAGAAAAATAGGCTGTCCGTACATACAGCAGGCCACTGGAACAGAGTTAGCTTTGTTTCTGCCTCTGAGGTGCAAAAGTGAGCCTGCTTTTCTCCATCAAAGCCATGCTAACGGCCGTGTATGTGTGGGCTTCATTGTGAACCTGCTAACGGGGACTTGACATTTGTGTCCGAGCCTTTATTTAATGCATGAATGAGGTCTTCTGAGCTGGAGATTCGCTATGTGATGTTCAAAAGTGTATTCCACTGTACTCTTATTAAGCCTTCTGAACAATCTATATGATATTATGCACTCTTCAAAAGTCTTCAATAAAAACAGGCTTTTACATTTTTTGAGAGGTCAAAATTTGAAAATTCTCAATTTCTTTGTATTTTCTGTATTTATTAGGTGTGACTTTGATAAATGTTAATATTCTGTAAATGTCTGATAACATTTAATCCAGATTTCAAATACAAATATAATCATATAGAACATTTTTCCTCCAGAAAATGGAAAAGTAAATGAATGTTGATGTTAATATTTGTTGTATTGTGTAAACGACTGAAAATATTTATTTAAAATATAGAGCATGTTCTTTCAAAACTTAATAAAATAGAGACAATAATACCTAGACTATAATAAATGCTGGGCTGTTGTAACCCATCATTAGTCAAACATGATTAACTGCTTAGTCAAAATGTATCATTGAAATGTAACTGAAAAAATTAGTTTTAAAGGTTCATCCATATTTTAACTTTAAGTTATGATTAAATTGCCTCGTTACAGTTCGTTTGAAATAGTTTGAGAACAAACATTCAACTTTATCAAATGAAATGATTGTAGTAAACTCAAAAATGTATTCAAAGTTAATACTACTCATTTGGAAAGAGTTTTGAATTCATTGTTGAACGTATTGAGTTAATTACACACCTCATTACTTCAACCTAAATGTAGTAAGTTCACAGTACTCATGTAAATTAGTTTTTTAACTCAAATGGTTTGTGGCAATTGGTTTTCTGAAACAGTTTGAGTTGCCTTAACTCATTAGGTTTTACAGTACTCAGTTGCTTTGAGTTCTCTTCATTTATTGGGTTTTACTATGTGCTCAGATTGCTTCGTTTACTCAAACAGATTAAATTCACAGTACTCATTAAGATTAGATTTTGAACTTAAATGGTTTGTTGCAATCGGTTTGCTCAAATTGTTGAGTTACAATAACTTATTGGGCTTTGCAGTGTGAGTCAATGACATGACCACATTGAAAAGCTCTATACAAAGTACTTATTTAAAATGAGTTGCAACAAAACAATTCTTAAGTTGTTTGTTAAGAACAGGGGGCCTGGGGGCTTGGGGGGGGGGTTGATTTATTGATTTTTTTATATTGATTTATAAAAAAATCAATTATTATGTTAACGTAATGGATTTGTGTTGGGATAACATGAGGGAATTGTGTGAAGCCATGTGTTTTTTACAAAGTACAGTGCACAGTATAACAAATTGGTTCCACACAACTAATTCAAGTAGATTGAACATAAAACAATTAGGTTTTTCCAAAAAAAACTCCAGAATTGTGTTGTTTTAGCTCATTTCAAGTAAGTAGTTTGAACAAGCAGCAAAAATAATTTGATTGCACAGCATCAAGCCAGTAAGCTATTCTTCTCTCCTGTGTGTGTGTGTTTGTGTGTGGGTTCATCTCCAGCTCTTCTTCTGTCAGCACATCAGCAGTCGACAGCTGTGAGAAAACGAGAGCCTGACGTCCACTGGAATCTGCGTGTAGGAGGACGAGCCGTCGCCTTCTCCACCTGCCTCGAATCGGCCCTCAAAAGTAATGATGAGCCAGCCAAGCTATAGAGGAGCGTCCCGACTCCAGACATTCTGCTTACAGCGGGTCTTCTGTCCAGGTTCTCCTGTGTGCTTTCGGAGAGCTTGTATGGGGAATCCCACATAGCCTCCTACACACAGTGCCCTAAAAAAGCCAATGGGGATGTGAGGGGGGCTTTTTGAAGGCCTCCTCCGGGGACACAATGGGAACCCTGCGGTTTGCTAATGTGCCTGACAAATATTCTTACACATGTTAAACTAGCAGACAGATCTCACCGCTGTCAGGTGTGAGGCTTTCACACAGAATCTGGTTTAGAGTGGATTGGAATCGTGTCTTGAAAACCCAATTCTGCAATTATTTACTCAATATTTACTTGTACACACTCACAGAAATGATTTTTTGCTGCTTATTACTCAAAATGAGCTATCACTAAACAATTTTTGAATTGTGGTTTGGGTTAACCTAATAGGTTGTTTTCATTTACATGGTTTTGGTGACACTCAAAGTTCAGATGGAGGGCTGGAAGTCAAAAACTGAATGGGAGACATACAGGAAAGTCCGTATTTGTGCGATTTCACCATATTTCAAAGGAGATACTGTATAAATAGAAAGTAACCACATAAGTTGGGCATGATCCTTATATCATGAAGAGAGCCGAGTTTACTACTGAACTCAAATATATTTGCCTGTCATCGAGGCGGTAGATACTGTATAAGCTATTATGTTAAATGAAAAAGTACTATAGTAAATATTTTAGCGTTTGTAAGCATACTACAGATAATCGTAATTATATGCTGTGGTACGACACAACTGTGGTAAAACAAATTATTCAATGGCTTCAGTTTTCTACACTATAATTATACACCATCACAATGCACCACTGTTTACACTAATGTTACAGTATTTATTACAGTTTACTACAGGTTCCTGGAAGTCGGGAAGACTGTAAGCAGTATTCTTAGTAATAAGTGAAAGAGACAAGAGTTAGTTGTTGCTTCAAGGTCCTCTTTGTTGTCTCTTTTAAGACACATACATATTTGTATGTTAGAGTCCGTAAGACTTTTTGAATTACAAAAATGATTCATAAACATGTTGGATAAAATAGTACACACTAAAGATACATAAATCAACTCACATCACAAACAATAAATAAATAAATAAATAAACAAACAAACAAACAAACAAACAAATAGCAACATAAAAAATTAACTATTTGTACAGAAATGCTAGAATCTTTGTCACAAACTGGCTGAAGTATTTACAGTAAGTCATATACACAAAACACTCTGAATACATGAAGTTAAATCACACTTGAATACATGAATAAACTTCTATATGACATGGACTTCTTAAAAACATTTTTAAAAAATCAGTTAAAACGAATTATTTATACATTAAAGCATGTGTATTATAGTTTCATATGACATTTAGTTATATAATTTACATATACACTTTACTATGTGCTTCAAAAGCATGTTTATTATTATAAAGCACTATAGTTTTTTCCCCATGCGGATATCTTCCAGACATCACGAAATAACAGATAAAAGCATATAAAAGCATGCAAGGACAGTCTACACTATTATATATTTATTTTTGTAAGGGGGAAAAGTGCTCCACAACAATAACTGTCTAGTTTTGCTCACAAGGGTTGCATTTCTTTTTTGTTCGGTACATAAACTTAGCATCAAACATTCACTGCGGCTGCACATCTCGATGTTCACGTTACAGTTGTTTATTCCACCAAAATGTCAATAAAGACATGGATTATTGCAAAACAAGATGGAGCTTTCACTGCAGCGATTTCATGGCAGGGTACGTTATTTATGTTCTCCTGGATTTTGTATAAGTGTGGGGGTGTTTGTATCTGATTTTTAAATAACACATTAACATATTTACACACATAGCTAGGCCTGTAAATAATCTTTATTGGTGCTGTCAAATGATTATCGCGTTCAAAAAAAGTTTGTACACATGGATGTATTGAATAAATGTTTATTACATGCTGCCTTTTCTTCCGTTTTTCAGCCAATTTCTTGAACTTTCCCCCTTTTATGAGCAAAAACTTTGGGATATCTATAAAAGCTGTTCGGCATTTAAACAATTATAAACAACATAAAACAGACACATTTTGATGTTCTGATCACGACTCCTATGAACACTAGAAGAATCACTTCCTGCCCTCCATCTGAATTTTGCATGTCATTAATGGCATCATATGAAAACAACCTATTGTTTTATGTTCAATCCACTTAAATTTGTTAAAACAGCTAAGCTAACTTCAATTTGTGTTGGGACAACATGAAGGAATTCTGTGGTAGCATTTTTAATGAAAAGCTAAAAACCAAATGGACAATTTTTCATAAAATTTTTCTTTTCATAAAAAAAGTTGTTTTTTTCACTCACAGGTGTGGTCTATCCAAAAAATCAGGTGTTAATTAATATCAGTGTAGAACAACTCCAATATAACTTCACTCTAAACAAAAGATGGCCATTATTACTTTTGACCCCGCAGGCAGGGACCATTGTCATTTATAAGGGATTTATAAAGCATAAATAGTCCTTGCTTTAGTTTGAACAAACACCAAACACATTTTTGTAGTGTAGACTAATGCTGCCTGCGTTTTTGATGAAGATCATATAAATTCAGTGTTATGTTTGTCTGAGACACACTTATAATATGCTCTATGAACTATGTTCTAATATTAAATGGTTTGATACGACTTACTTATTTGTTTACTGTACATATATTCGTTCATTAGTTTGGCTTTGCTTACTCCCTGATTATCTGGGGTCGCCACAGCGGAATAAACCACCAACTATTTCGGCATATGTTTTAGGCAGCGGATGCCCTTCCAACCGCAACCCAGTACAGGGAAACACAAATACATTCTCACATTCACACACACTCATACACAACAGCCAATTTAGTTCATCCAATTGGAGGAAACTGAAGAAAAAACCCACGCAAACATGGGGAGAACATGCAAACACCACACAGAAATGCAAACTGGCCCAGACAGGACTTGAACAAGCGACCTTCTGGCTGTGAGGCGACAGTGCTAACCACTGAGCCACCCATCCCCCCGCCCCCCGTACATACACCTCCTCAGCACCTCAATTGTGCAATTTCAAATAGTTCAATGGACAGAGACAATTATTCCACTTATAGCACAGTGATGACACTTAAGATGTGTTTACATATTGTATTTCAAGACATTTGTCAGGTTTTTTTCCTCGCGCTGTAAAAAACGCTGGGTTCCACACAATTCCTTCATGTTGTCCCAACACAAATCGATTAAGTCAACTTAAATCTTTTTGGATTGACACATTATGAAACCCTAATGTGGTTAAGAACTACTTTAGCCTCGGGTATATCTGTAAATAATCATATATCTTTGAATGCCCAATTAGAGTCAAGCATTTGTCAGAGCTGTTTATTTACATTGTACTTCTATTTTAAAATTAAATAGTAGACATTTCTACATTTTTAATTAAATTGTTAACCAAAAGCAAAAACTGATCTGCAATACAATACGAGTGCACTTTTATAACATCAGTACATAAAGTTATTTAAAATGGGAAATTATACTGGATTCACATTAATCAAATCATTTAGTGAGTTAAATGAATACATATTTTTCATAAATGTATTGCACATTCGGTCTATAAAGGAGGGCTTGTGTAAACACCCTCAAGACTTCTTTAACGAATTAGTTCTATTACTGACATAAGATATAACGATATGATGATGGGTGTCATAACAATCATCACTGGGACATTTATTAAACGATATCATTTTAAATACTAGAACAGCGTTTATGTATATTTATGCACATGTGTTCAATAACATCTTTAGAATGTTATCATAAAGCTAACCCTAAGGTGATTCAATAATAACCCTAACCCTAAATACTGTGTGTGTGTGTGTGTGTGTGTGTGTGTGTGTGTGTGTGTGTGTGTGCGTGCGTGCGTGCGTGCGTGCGTGTGTGTGTGTGTGTATTTTTTGCTATTTAGTGTCTGATATTGACAAGAAAAATAATATATATATATTTTAAATAAATCTAAAAGTTGGGAGGTTGTATCAAATAACTCTGTTTAGGTAGCTTGTGCCATATAATATACAATAATGTACTTGTGTTTGTCTCAGTAAAAGATCTATATTATATTTTGTCCACCTTTTGTCTCTCTTTTCAATAATCAGTGAACAGATAAAACTTATATAAAAAAACACCAATTTACTCACCACAAATTTATGTTTAAAGTTAACGATAACATTTATCAAATAATTAAATATATTTTTAAAATGTCCCTTACCTACTGTGGTATCAGCTCGAAGAAACGCCACAATATTTTGTGACGTCGATAATGCAGAATTTGTAGAGTAAAAGCTCCCTCTATTGGTGAGAGTAAACGTCACAGAACTTTAGGACAGATTTCGAATATAACGTCGTTTAATAATTGAAAGTTAATTCTTACCAGTTATTATGAAGGTTATTTGAGTGTTGTGTTTTATTAAATGTAAAAAATACTAAAAAAAAAGGCGTTTTTACGTCACGGATGTCGTCGTACTGTGACGCGTGGTGACGTCTCCGAGGGGGAAGTTGTTGTTGTTTTGCTCGTCTATCGTAGCAGTAGAGCAGCAACCGGTGAAACCAGAGTCCCTGGTCCCGGAATAAAGACAGAAATGTGCCGATGAGTCTCTCGTGTGGTTGAGACTGTAGTCGACGAAGGAATGGAGGTGGTGGACAGTCCTCTCAATCTCGTAAGTGTCTGTTTACAAGCCACATTAGCACGCTAGCCGCCGTTAGCTTAGCCGCTTTGCATCTGTAAAGAATATAACATAAAAGCTGCGAAGAGGTTCACCTGTCCTGAAACACGTGTAGTCGTTTATCGTTTATTTTGAATTCATTTAACCGCGATGTAAGGGCTTTGTATAAACCGAGAGCTGTATTTAGTTTGGTCTGGTTAAGTTAGCCTTTATATGTGTGTTTGTTTACTGCTGACAGCTGATCACCTTTAAACAAACACGGATTAAGTGGCTCCACTGAGATTGGTTTCTGTGTAATTTTATCATTTTGTTAGAGTCTTACAACACTTATAAAGGTTGTTTGCTTTTAATGAGATTATGCTGAAGTCATTCTGGCATCACCAGTAAAAATGTTGTTTAAAGGGAATTATGCAAAAGTCACATTTATAAGGAGTTTAAACTTCTATTTTTTATCATTACACTTCATTAAAACAGTCTTCAGAAACACTTTGACATTCTCCCTTTGTACATCTCGTTGGAAGGGAAAAGTCCCTGCCATTAGCATAAATGGCCCTTAGTGAGAAGCAGCCATCCACCTTTAGAGTTTTCAACATACCTGCTAAATATAATGTCAGCGACTAAGAGGCATCATAAATTTGGAGTTTTAGGATCCACAAATGTACACCCTAGTCTCCATTAACACTGTAGACACTTCTTTTCACATTTAATATTTTTATGTCAGTCACACATAGGCGTTTGTAGCTCGATTAAAGGGGCTGGGTCTCATTTGAATTTAAAGCAAGTCCCCAAAACTGCACAATTTAGATCAAAGTCTAAAACAGGCAGTTTCAAAAATTATTTGTGGGGTATGTTGAGCTGAAACTTCACATACACACTCTTGGGAATAATTTTACATCTTGTTTAAAGGGGCATAACCTGTCCCCTTAAAAAATAAATTGTTATAGGCTCTAATATCGTTGCAAGAATATAAACAAATAACTGTATTATACAATACAAAGTACAATACAAATAATTGAATACATTGCTCTCCACTATTATGGGCGCTTTTAGGAAATACAAAAAAGAACTCTGACAATCATTGTCCTTATTGTTAAATCTTTTGATATTTTGCTCAATCTATTTACAAAAGCAACTGCAAATAGATCACATGTATATAAATATTAGTGCTGGGCAAAGGTTAATTGTGATTAATCGCATTTGAAATAAATGTATTTGACAGTTTATGTGTATATGTATGTATTAACATTTTTTGTTATGTAATACACACACATAGAAGCAAAATTTTACAAAACAATTTTGTTACATTGTTATATAAATGGGTTGCAGGTGGAAGAGCATCCGCTGCATTAAACATATGCTGGATAAGTTTGTGGTTCATTTTACTGTGGCGACCCCAGATTATTAAAGGGAACATATCAAAGAGCAACAAATAATAACTTGACTTCTAGTTGATCATTTATAAAAGTGGCAGAAGGTCGATTTTTCTGATGAATCTTCTGTTAATCTGCATCCTAATCATCACAAATACTGCAGTAGACCTACTGGAACCTGCATGGACCCAAGATTCTCACAGAAATCAGTCAAGTTTGGTGAAGGAAAATCATGGTTTGGGGTTGCATTCAGTATGGGGGCGTGCGAGAGATCTGCAGAGTGGATGGCAACATCGACAGACTGAGGTATCAAGACATTTGTGCTGCCCATTACATTACAAACCACAGGAGAGGGCAAATTCTTCAGCGGGATAGCACTCCTTCTCATGATTCAGCCTCCACATCAAAGTTCCTGAAAGCAGACTGCAGGATTCCAGACTCCAGCAAAGTGCTTCAGGATTGGCCAACCCAGTCACCAGACATGAACATTATTGAGCATGTCTGGGGTAAGATGAAGGAGGAGGCTTTGAAGATGAATCCAAATAATCTTGAAGAACTCTGGGAGTCCTGCAAGAACACTTTCTTTTCCATTCCAGATTACTTTATTAATAAGTTATTAGAGTCATTGCAGAGATGCATGGATGCAGTCCTCCAAGCTCATGGGAGTCATACACAATATTAATTCTTTTTCCACTGCACCATGACTTTATATTCTATACTGTACATTATTTCTGTGAAGTGACAAGACTTTTGTCTCAGCAAAGTCAGACGTTACTGTCCTAATGGAATATTTGAAAATCAAGGCGTGATCATGTTATATTTTGGTAAAATAAGCGTAATCTTTTCCTTTCATATAAGCCACTTCTGATACCAAATGATCAACTAGAAGTTATTATTTGTTGTTCCTAAAACTTGGATTGGCAACTAGATCTTTGTCCGGTAGTGTATACTAGGCATGGGACGATAACTGTTTTCAAGGTATACTGCGGTTTGGAAAAGTCAAGGTTTTCATACCGGCAAAATTTTCTGCTATACCGTTCCTAAGGTATGAGTAAGAATTTTTTTGTTGTTTTTTAGGTGTAAATTGGAAAGACATCTGTGTTTTTGAAACAAATGAAGACAGCAGAAGTCAATGATTCACTTGAATTATTTAGTCTGACATGTTTACTGCCCCAAAATACTTTAAATGTTTCTCAAAATAAAATATATTGTGTTCAAAAGGGAAAAAGGTTTTGTTTTTTAGCCAGACATTTAAAAAGAATATATTTTAGAGCAGTAAACACAATACCGTCATAACGTGAAACCGTGAAATTTTTATCCAAGGTTATCATACGTCAGAATCTTATACCGGCCCATGCCTAGTGTATACTGCTTTAAAGTGATAAAAGATAATTAAGACCATTTTTTAAATGTAGATAATGTAAATGTGTTGGACACTTTTTTAATTTTGATTATTTTTGGATTATATGTAGTACAAGTGCAAATTCACCATTATTAAGCACACACTTTTTTGTGTCAGTGGAAGCAAAAACATTTGACCCTCTGTAGAAATGATTTATTCATTTATTACTGATGTACTTACTATAATGTTTAAAATAGATTTTGAGTGTCAGATTTTCCGATCTCACAATACATTCACCCAAAAAAAAAGAAAATTCTGTCATCATTTACTGACCCCTCACTTATTCAAAACCTATTTGGCTTTCTTTCTTCTGTTAAACACACAAAAATTATACTTCAAAAAAATGCTGGT
>CAIGQQ010000153.1:523608-575432 GCA_903798035.1 Danio albolineatus
ATATATATGTATATATGTGTATATGTGTATGTGTGTGTATATATATATATATATATATGCCTATTACATATCCATAATACACTGTGATATAGCCTGGTTTGTTAGTTTGTTATATATATGTTATGTTATTATATATATATGTTATGTTATTATGTTATTATATATGTTAGTTTTGTTATATATATATATATATATAGAAGAGAGAAGGATGAGAAGACTGGTGTCTCCAAAATTAAAGTGCACCTTTGTGCTTATGTCTCATTTCTCATCGTCAAATTTAAATAACGACGTACAGTATGACAGCTGAGCGAAATCCTGGAAAATAAACCAAACTCTGACCAATGTAAGGACAGTTTACTCACACTTGACTTGTTTTAATAATTTTGGTCCGTTTAGAAACTGCACCGATCACAAAAAGCAACACTGTAACAATTTCAATCCCTGTTTTGGAACAAAACAATCAGTCTACTGGTGTGAAGGCACACTTATATTGGCATCTACACAAAAACACCTTAATGTTCTGTTTACTATAATCAGTCGCTGATGAATTTGTCATGGATTTTAAATGCTCTTTAAAGCAGGAGGGATTTTGATGGGCTGTCAATATTTTAATTGTTTACTAGCTGTGAAGTGATTACAATTATATCATTTATGCGTCATCGTTGTTGTCTTGTGGCATAAGACTCAATGCTGATATAACAATTATATGTAACCCTTGTGTGCTGTTTTTATCCACTCTGGGGTGATGTTGAGGTTTAATTTGACCAAAACTTTCTAAGCATTTCAGCAAATAGAATAGTTTTTAGTGACAACTTTTATTTTGACACCTATTTTTAGGGAAATGCTAAACTCAACAATACACTCTGAGCAAACTGACTACCCTTTTGTTATGATAGTGGCTGTTTTTGCCCCATTGACTTTCATCATAATGACAAAGCCATGACATTAATCATCATTGGTGTCAACAGGCCTTAAACCTTTCTATCAAAAGCTTTCCCAAATCAACGTGTACAGACTTTTGCTTGGTTTTCGATATGTTCTCATCTCTATATGCTAGTGCAGTCTCTCTGTTTGATTGGGATCAGTAGGGGTTTTGTTTTCTGACCTGTGAGGCATTGGAGTACACAGGAGCAAATGCGATGCCAGCATCAGTAGAGCCCAGGCGCAGCTTGCCTGCGGTGGTGGTGAGCAGGTCTCGTAGGGTTGATCCCTGCTCCAGGGATGATGCTTTGCTGTGTAGAGACTCCAAAGCATCTGACTGATCTTTCTCCTCCTTCATCTTCCCTACACCTGACTCCTTGTTTTCTGCAGGGAGAGAAAAAACCTCAGGTGTCAATCTCTTTCACATCATAAAGCAAAAGAAACAGAAAAAGTTTTGGGCAAACATTTCATCAAAACATTTGCATTACTATTTCAAAGGAAATTTGAAGTCACGGTGAATTGGCAAGATCGTTTCTTTCGTTTTTGTGACACATCAGAGGTTCATACATGCCATTAAAATGTGTTTTTGTCAATCAAGTCATATGCGGATGAAGCTAAATACAGTTTTTAGTGTGGTAGAACATATTTAAACAGCCACAAAAGACCACCTACCTCTTGTCTATTGAATTAACACATCCCTTTATAATCACATTAAGAAAGAGCTTCTGATTCATGTTAAATTCAGAATCAGACTTTTCTGTATTGTGCCAAAATACATTAAATAATGTCAAAATCGTATCTACCATACACATCATTTTCACTTGCTCTTGAAGCTTAGAAGAGCTTGTTCATTTAATATCCTTGGAGCATCACACTGAGTGATTCTGCAAAAGTGATGTAGAGCATGATGAAACATGAGGAATATGAGGCATCCCCATGAAATGCAAACACAAGAGAGAATATGAACTCCTTGTGTTAATACCAGATGGAAAAGGAAACTATTATACTGCCTTTCCAGTGTGCAGTATAATAGAGTTTGGTGCGACACGGCTAGCTTCAGTTCAGTTCAGTTCTGTTCAGCTCGGTTTGCATTTCCACTGCAGTTTAGTAGTTTTAATTATTGCTGTATTTGTGCCACTTTTACTACCATGACTTCCTGAAAAACTTTGTCTTTCCAGGTTGTCCTATCCAGGTTATGCTGAATCCCTTCGTCAGCTACCAATAAGAGGAATGCCTGACCTCTTCTACTCGCTACAGTGCTGCCATTTTAGGTGTCTTGTTCTTGTAGTGATAAACAGTTTAGATGTGTGAACCAACAATACAGCAGTGGCTGCTGCTGACAGGCCCGTAGCCATGCAAGGGGGTTCGGCTTATTGGAAAGACCGACACCCCACTGACAAAGTCCAGAATTAATCCCCGATATGATCTCATTTGTCCCATTTTTGACAGTATGCCATCAAAAATTGTGAAAATAACTGATAGAAGGTGACCTTAAGACAAATTTAATTTTGAATTATTCAAATTTACAAATTCTGAGAAAATTAGCTGGCCATGTTATTTACCTACAGGTTACAGGTTTTAATACGTTGCTAGTTGGTTTTTAATAGGTTTTAACAGATTCCTGTTTTTTAAATTATATTTTCTAATATATTTGTATTTTAAACATAAGTATTTTTTCATACTTCTTTATTCAAAATGTTTAATTTAAAATTCTAATCACATAACATTATTTATAAAACTGTAATAACTTTCAGTTTAAACGCACAGTTCAACACTTATATTATATAAACTTATACTAAACACAATATCGTAGGAAATATTTTGGTTCCATCCAAAAATGTGGTTATGATCACCATCCGACAAGCTAATGCAGCAAAGATTAGTGCTTAATGTCACTAAAACTTATTTAAGTCTCATAATTTAATAAAAAACTAGAATAATAACTCAAAGTTCCACTTTTTGAGAAAAAAAGAACCACACCTTTCAATAGGCTGGCTACGGGCCTATATATAGTGGGTTTGGTGTGTCACAAACCCAACGATGCTGGTAGTGATGATTCTGACCAATTAGTGATCAGCTGTGTGTATACATCATGTTTTGGTAATGGTAAAGATCACTCGGAACCTCACCCGAGGTGGTACTAAACAAAGTACCAGTTACTAGGAATGAAACGCAGTGGAAAAGCCTCAAAAATTGAGCTGTTCTGAACCGAACATTGCCTTTAGCTGACCACTTGTGATTGGATCACTGAAAACAAATGTTAATACCAGCTGAAACCAGGCCTTCAGTGAAATAAAATTAAAGAAAAGAAGAAAAAAAATGTTGGACAGGACCTCTATATGTCTGTTGGATCGGATTTTGAGATGTTGAACACAAAAGTCAAGGCAGATGAACGTGTTGTTATTTAGAAAATAGGATACATTTTCCTTTCATGCTGACATTACATGAACTGTAAATTTTTGATTGATTGTCCTTAAAATATAGTGCTGATACATGCCATTGATCAGGTTTATAGCTTCCATTGGCCAGAGAGAAAAGAGCTAAAAACGTTCATATATTTACATGAGGAAGGATCTGAGACATGTTTGTAAACCAGAATATAACATAGACTTGTGGGTGGGCTCTTCAGTAATTACCTAGAACAACGCGTTAAACTATTTCCCAGGGATGGGTTGCGGCTGGAAGGGCAAATGCTGAATAAGTTGGCGGATCATTCCACTGTGGCGACCCCGGATTAATAACGGGACTAAGCCGACAAGAAAATGAATGAATGAATGAATGTGTTAAACTACAAGGCCCAAGTATTCCATGGCATTAAGTATATGCTGCATTGTTATATTCTGAGTGAAAACAAAACACCAAAAATGTAAAAAGTTCAATTTAATCACAGCTGCTAAATGAAAAACGTCTATGTATATGCTGTGCAACAAACTCAACTGAACGGGTGCCAACGACCACAGGGCTGATGGTCTTTTAAGTGCAGTTCATTTGGAGAGAGCAGCGTGTTCGGCATGTGAGAGCAGCTGAAGAACTGGATAAACATGTGGTTAGGTGAGCTCTTTGGACTGTGGGAGCTCACAACTGAGAAGGCCTGTAACGTACACCACTAAATGTGAGGACTGTGGAATGCTGGCAGTGTGTCAAGCACGCACACGCCTGCAGAGAAAGGAATTTTATTTTTTTTTTAAATCACCAGGGCAGATGGCAGACCCCCAGTACTTAAACACTTTTTGACGAGTGTGATCACACCGGTGTGATTAGAAAGTTGACAACGCACATCATCAGATGCTAAATTCAAATCTGATTCCTCATGATGGAGAGTAGAAGTACGATGCTTGCCATAAATTACAATTTATCCATGTCAAGCACGCACACACCAGCAGAGAAAGGAAAAAAAAAAAAATCACCAAGGCAGATGGCAGACCCCCAGTACTTTAGTCCTTTTTGACTAGTGCGGTCACACCGGTGTGATTTAGAAAGTTCAGAATGCACGTCATCAGACGCTAAATCCAAATCTAATTTCCTCGTGATGGAGAGTAGAAGTACAGTGCTTGCCATAAAGTACGATTTATCGGAGTTTTAAAAAAATATCATATATTTTAGGTTAAACAGACATTCAAATGCACATAGGTTCTAGCAAAACAACATTTAGGGTTTGTAAAATACACGATGATGTCTAATGGAGATGTCTATGTTTTTATCCACCGCATTTTGGATATGCGCATAAAAAACAGTTGATGGAAACGCAAAGATGTGCATCAATTTTGAAAATACACATAAAAATCATATGTGCATAACTGAGCAGGATAAACATTTTATTCGATAAAATGCAGATAAACTATGATGGAAACACTTTTACTGAACAAATTAGTGTGAAGTATGTGCATTAAAAAGGCCATGTGATTTTATTATAAGAGATCATGTGTTGATCAAAATGTGTGTGAATAGACAAACCAGGAGGCTGACCGCATAGAAAAACATCTAAAATGTTGTTTTGGTCATTTTAAAATGCCTTAACTATTTCAGTATTAGTGTTATTATGTTATTAATGACCTCCAGAATAGTCAAGAGCACCTGTGCTCTGCATCTCATGCCTTCAAACACCAACACGCGTTCATTGCGTGACATTGCGTGGCATTTTTTTCTGAGAGGCAAGTAAAATATTAAATAAAGAAAAGATTAAAGAAGCTTCTCCTTCTCGCAGTAAATTCTGCTTTTACTTTTGTTATTTGGCGCCAGTTAATTAGGAAGTGACTATTTTGTTCTCTTTGACTACTTGGATGGAAACGCTGCTTTATTCGCACGTCTTTTATGCGACATTCCAGCGCATAAATTTAATTAGCCTCTTTGGATGGAATCGTAGCTAATGATCATTTTTTTTATATAATTGGAAAAAAATGCTTTATTTGCATAAGATGCATATTGTTTAGGTTACTAGAAAGTTTATTCCTCTTCCAGTTAAACCAACACTTACTTTCATGCATTTTAGAAGAAAACTATGAATTAACAGTGTAAATCCTGTATATACCTGTTCTATTTTAAATAATATGAAAATAATTAAGTTGTTTAAACAAAGAAATACATATTTTTACACATATTTGAGAGTCAGAATATCAGATATTTTACAAAATAAATAGGACGTTTCTCAACAATTGCACTATAGGGAAAAAAGAAACAAAACACGCGCTGTGTCCCAAATTGCAAACAATCCCTCCTAAATAGTACTCGAAAATAGAATTAGTATGTCCCAAACCATAGTAAGTTAAAAAGAGTATGCCAAAAGTTTCTGGATGGTCTATTATTTCTGGTAGAAATATGAAGTGTAAAACCGGGTGTACTTTAATGCCCACAATACATTTTGCGTTGGACGTGAATTCAGTTTTGAACTACAAAATTCCGTTAAAAGTGTAAACAAACTGCAAACACGGAAGAGAGGCTTTGGTAAAGTAGTTTGAATGACTATTAACTAATATCTATCCAACTGGAAAACATTTCAATCACATTTTTTGTTTAGACTTCTGAATACATAAATAGCCATAAACATCCAAAGACCTGAGGAGATTTGACTCACGACTCACGAATTTCAGATTATCCTGTTGCTGCATTTCCAATATGGTAGGTAATTAAATATGAAAGAAATGTGGATGTGTCGAGATGATTGACAGCTGATGTAACCAAGCTACCCAATGGCCCATTAATGAGGAAGTAGTATGTCCCAAAAGCTTACATAGGGGATGCGGTGGGTCCAGTTAAAAAAAACTTGATGCAACGTTATGGAAACTTTTAAAGCGATGCTTTCTAAATTACTGTCATATTAAACAAACTCACACAAGGGAGCATTTAAAGCTTGCATGTGAAAGGGTTGAGAGTACCTGAAAGTTTTATTGTTCTGTACCCACCCTTCTTTTCCTCACGGGACTTTTGCTCAGCCAGATCAGCCAGGAAGTGCAGAGGCGATTGGGACTCGGGCGGAGTGAACTTGCTGTCGGTGCTGGTGTCGCTGGCGGGACTGCTCCCGCCGTTGGCTTCCACCTTCAGAGAGTTCTGCTGGCCGCCCTCGGGCTTACACAGAGAGATCTTGTTGCTGTGATTGAGCACGTTCTGTAACACCTGTAAAAAGAAAGAGCGTGTCAAAGACAGCTCAGCTCAGCGCTTCGAGGAGAGTGAGGGGAAACACTGCGAATATTAGCGGTTAGGAGATGAAGCGAGGCTGTAGTCAACATTCCTCTGCAGAACAGAATGTGAAAGTTTGCAGTGATTGAGAGAGTGTGAGAGTTTGTGTTTACACTGAGAGCACACGCATTTCTCAAATAAGGCTGATGCTCTATGTCATTTCATGTGAATGGAAATGTGGCGGAGAGAGACAGATGTACGGTTTTGTACTGTGTTTAGTCTTTAAATCAAATCTAGTTATCACAGTTCATGTTCTTTTGCTCCACAGGATTTTTTTGGCAAGAAGCATTAACAATTAACAGTATGGCTATTGAACAGTGTTGAGTGGATTTAGAGTTTCCCTGGTCACTGCTAAAGAAGTGAACAGAAACTTCCATCACATGTTATCCATTACTTTTCTAGTGAGGATAAACAAATCATGCGACTTCTAGATTTCATATTGAATTAAATCATTTTAGAGAAATCGCTGAGGCAGATTTGAAATGAATAGAGTAAAACAATTCTACCACTAATAAGTGCAATTTATCTGTCAATGTTTGGCCTTTTCTACAAAAGAGAAACTCTTCCTCAGTATTATTGTCTGGTTTTCCTGCAGTAAATTGACATAAGTCTTGTTTTTTATGTAAAATTAAGAGGGTTTATGCTTTTGAAAAATGCTTTTCTCCTCATTGGCATTTAAATGTAAAAGTAAAACCTTTAGAATATGTAAATTGTGGGGATAAAAGGAAAATGTCTAGTGTAAGTGATACTGAAGAAGAGATTTCTGGCTCAGTTCAGCTGCATAAAATAATTATGAGAAAACTGTCTTTAGAAAATAGACATTGTAAATAAAATGAACAGTTTTCTTTCCATTAATCTGAAAGACAGCATATTATGAAAACCCAATGAAAGCAATATTTTATCTGTTATGTCTTATTATAAGATATTTGTAAATGTGCAATATTGACAAAAAGACATCTAAAAAATGTATATCGTTTGATAACAATAATGAAACATTCTGTTTTTGTGCTAGTACCTTGCTTGGTTTAGGTCTGTCTTGAATAATTAATTATACAACTAAAACCACCAGTAGGTGGCACATAGTCCCTGTCTTCATGCGCAATTCACAGAATTATTCATTCAAATGATTCATTCAAAAAGACTATTATGAAGGCGATGAAGGCTATTATGGTGATTATGAATAAATAATAGAATCAATAGCCCCTTTTGTACATACAGACCTTTTCGGAAAATTACCAGCAATTTTCCGGAAATTTTCCAGAATTACTGTCAATTTTCCAGAAAGAGAAGTTGTAACATTACCGGTAATTTGCCGGAATGCTGCTCTGTGTGAACACAGAATGAAAAATTGCCGGAAAGAGCGCGTTCATGCTTAGATCATGCTGACGTGAGACGACATCAAAACATCAAAGCATTCAGACGCATTAACATCGGCATTGTTCATAAAAAATAAAAGCCTTTGAATGTTTTTCAAGTCACTTTTAGCTGCTAGATGTTAGTCAGATAACGTTTTTATGTTGCTTCTTAATGCCAACTGTGTACATAATTATCGATAAAATGTTTTATTATAAACCGCTGTTTGTTATCTTCAAGCTTTGCTTCAGTTGCTTGATGCATGAGCACTTAAAGCACACACACATGTAATGTAAATCTCGAAATGCGCAAGTGTTCCTCCGTATGTTTTCATCGAAGTTGTTCACAATACTTATTCATTCACAGAATTTGTAATGTTGTCAATTGTGTAAATATTTAGCTGCGGTTCACGCTTCTGCCTTTGGATGTCTCTGGGACAAAAGCAGCTGCATGAATGCTGAAGTTTTAAATAACAGTGAAACCATCAACAAAAGCCCGACCCCTTCTATGTTTACAAATACAGTATAAGCGCAGCCGTTTAAAGGTCGTTTTGTTTAATAATGTCAGAATTTACCCCAAATCCTAACCCTAACCGCAACCTAACAGTCTACTTATAATCTCTAATGAGAATTAGTTGCAATGTAACTAGAATTCAACAAATGGACCATCAAAATAAGGTGTGACCGTCTTTTCCAGAAAAAATCTGTCCTTGCCTATGTAAACAGTGATTTTATGAATTTACCAGTAAAGTCATTCTAGAAACTTTCCGGATATTTACCGGTATGAAAGAGACTATTGTCTTAACTGATTGGCTCAGAACAGGAACAAAACAATACCAAAATTTCACAACAAGGGTATATACAGGAATCAGTGAAATTCAGCACTTTTTAAGACTTTCTATAAATTTTAAGACCTAACATTGGCGAAATTTTAACTTAACTATATTTACTGAATATTGATTGTAAGAAACTAATGCTAAACTAAAACATTATTAATATACTGAATAATAACGCTAATTCAGCTGGTGGCATCTACAGAACAGCAGGAATAATAGTGCTGACTTAGTTACTGCAGTAAATAAACCAGCATGACGTCAAATCTAGCAGGATTTTATTGATGTATTCGCAAAATTCGCTGATTAAACTTTAGCATACAACTATACATTGTAAAATACAAAATTAAATACCTTGTAAAATAGCATTTAAGACTTTTAATACGCTATAAGAGTCTTAATTTTCTTTAAATAGATTTATCAACTTTTAATACTTTTTAAGAGCCCCTGGATAGCCAGTAACTGTACATCCCACACACCTTTGCTCGCATTTTTGTCAAATTAATAAATGACAAGACCCTCACACATACCTGGGAGACGCCATTAGTTGAGGGCAGCTTGTTGAAGAGGGTGTTCTGCTTCCCGGCGCATGAGCAGTGTGATTTGATGCTGTATTTCTCCCTGAGCATGTGCATAGCGCTCACCAGGTCCGTTAGAACTTTAAAAAACACAAGAAAAAATAAACACGTCAAAAGAAGCAGTCTTTTTCTCTTCTCCCAGCCAAAGGCGTAACTACAAGCAATCTGGGATCGTGCCAGAGCGAAAGCGTCTCTTTCCATACCCGTTCCTGGAATGATCTGTGTTGGCATCAGGTGCTTGTGATCATGAGGCTGTCCCTTGACACACTTCAACCAGGCGTACAGCTCTTTATCTACGGAATAAGAAAAGGTGGATTACACACAGAAGCTGAGAGCGACAACGGCGCACAGAGAAGGGCGCTGTCACTGGCCCGTTTTCCTAAAGAGGAGCCACAGTGTTTATGCTTCAAAGTAAATAAGGAGCTCTGAGGCATGGAAGTAAAGATACACAGATGTGATTCAGCAGAATTGACACCTCTAGAGCTGGAGGCGTTTTTTTATGCCCTGCGGCAGAACTCAAGCCTGGAGAAGACAGGAAGAGCTGCCGCAGAAAGGGGGACTTAAATGAGAACAAAGAAAAGGAAGACACGGAGACGGAGGCACATCTCAAACCCTAGAGACAGCTGAGCTAGACGGTCCTACATTCACATCCTACTGCACGCACACACAGGCTCTGCCATCCAAACCACAGTAAAAACCACATATTTACTGTTTAAAAGCAGTCAGAATCTTCTTATGTTTCTATTTTGCTTACATAAAATCATTGTTTTAACTTCAGAAGTGTTAAGAAATCAATATTTAGTATAATAATCAGATTTTTCAATATTAAGTTCAATATCAACTTTCGGAAAAAAAAAGCTTTTTTTATTTGCAATTTGGAAAAATTAAGTCATCGGGTGTACATATGTACAACACCTGACAAGTCTTGTCACCTATCCAAGTTTTAAAAATAAAAAAAGAATAATTTGACTTTTAGTTAACCATTTGGTATCAGAAGTGGCTTATATGAAAGGCAAAGGCTTCTAGATTATGCTTATTTTACCAAAATGAAATATAAGCATGCCTTGATTTTTAATTATTTAATTAGGACAGTAAGGTCTGACTATGCTGAGACAAAAGTCTTGTCATGTACAGTAACAAAAATAATGTACAGTATAGAATATAAAAGTCATGGTGCTGTGGAAAATAATTAATATTGTGTATGACTCCCATGAGCTTGGAGGACTGCATCCATACATCTCTGCAAAGACTCAAATAACTTAATAATAAAGTCATCTGGAATGGTAAAAAAAAGTGTTCTTGCAGGACTCCCAGAGTTCATCAAGATTCTTTGCATTCATCTTCAATGCCTCCTTCTCCATCTTACCCCAGCCATGCTCAATAATGTTCATGTCTGGTGACTGGGCTGGCCAATCCTGGAGCACCTTCACCATTTTTGCTTTCATGAACTTTGATGTGGAGGCTGAAGTATGAGAAGAAGTGCTGTCCTGCTGAAGAATTTGCCCTCTCCTGTGGTTTGTAATTTATTAGGCAGCACAAATGTCTTGATACCTCAGGCTATTGATGTTGCCATCCACTCTACAGATCTCTCGCATGCCCCCATACTGAATTTAACTCCAAACCAGTGGTCTACTGGAGTGTTTGCCACTTCTGCCACTTTTCCAAATTATCAACTAGATGTCAAGTTTTTATTTGTTGCTCTTACAACTGGGATCGAAGACAAGACTTTTGTCAGGTAGTGTGTATATATTATGTTTAATTAGTAAGTTATTTGTATAGAAATCGTTTTTTTCAATTGTTTTGCCAAATAATAGTCAGTCTAAAAACAATAAAAGTAGCTGTAAATTATGTACAATACATAACTACATTTATTTCTGTTTTGTAGTTTTTGGTGATGCATTACAATTTAGTTGTTAACAATAATGAATTACTTAAATAAAAGTAGCTAACATGAAATAATAAAAACAATAGGTCTACATCTTAATTTATATATTCATGAATACATTTTTAAATTGAATAAAACAAAATCAAAATAATATTTAAAATGTGAACCAACATGAACAATTAACCATTGTCCATAATGAGACTACATAGTTTTATCATAATAGCTTCTTACATAACAGAATATTAACAGTACATTCAACAGTGCTGAATACAAATACACAAAACAAATAAAAAACAATTCCCAGCCAGTCACTATTGTCAAAATAGTAAAAGAACAGTAATGATAATAAAAACAATTAACTCGAGAGACATCTTTGCACTATAATTTGCTGGGATACTTTCAGTTGTGTTAAGAGTTTTCGAGCCAATGGCATATCAACAGCAGCAGTGTACAAGCACAGGCAGTGTAAAGGTGAATATGAAAATGACGACTGACCTTTGGAGCTCTTCCTCTCCTTGGCCTTATAACAGTCCAAACACACCACAAATCCACATTTTTGGCAGACCCAGTGAATGTTAAACAATGTGGCTTCACATGCGTCGCAGCTCTCTCTCACCCCGCGCACCGCTCTCTTCCAGGCGATCTTGGCTGCAGAGCAAAGCAAGCAAGAGAAGGATGAAACAGACATCGACAGACTTTTTTTCCCCTTCTTCTTTCCTTCACTGGTAACATTTCAGAACATAATGTACTAACATTTTATTCACAAAAAACGTATAAGAGAATGTTTCAATCCGTTTCCCAAAAAAAGCTAAACAAACAGTAAACACTGTGATGGCGAATACAACACACCATCTTTCTTTATCCACGTAGTCGCCGTATTCTCAGTCATAACCAGCTGACAGAATTTGTCTCCAATGTAGCTGAGGATGTATTTGGAGGTTTCCAGGTCCAGGTTGTTTTCTTCATAACCGTCTGAGGCCCAGAGACTGTGAGCCTCTTCATCATATTGATCAGGAGACGAGAAGCCATCGATCCGGATCACTCCGTTCTTACTGTACGAGAGGCTGGAAGACAAAGACGATGTGCACTTAATAATCTTTCCACTATAGTTTCCCAGTCCAGACTAAATTGTAGAAGCGACAGAGCTTTTTCTGTGGCTGGTCTGAGGTTGTGGAACAATCTGCTCCACTATCTATTTTTAAAAACCTTACCTGTTCAATTTGGCTTATTCAATTTAACAGTTTAGTCTATTGCTTTGTTCCTAAATATATATCTGTTGTTTCTCTTGGTCTAATTTATCTGTTTTTATAATTATCTCTATATTGTTACTGAATATTACTCTGTCTCACAGCTCTTTGGTCAGTCTTGTGGCTGTTTTTAAATGTGTTTTATAAATAAATGAACTTGTAATTACAATTTATTTCCCCAAATCGTGTAACAACAAGATTACAGAAAACTGCACAAGTGAGACAGGGCAGGAAAAGCTACTAGTAAATTCTGTGAGATGACATCAAACTGGTTCCATAGAGAAACCGAAACGGGCTTCATTATTGGCTTAATATAAAATGGAAAGAACAAGCATTTTTAAGCATGTCAAATTTGGTTACAAGCATGACCACCGGAAACATCATTCTACATTCACTTTGTGTCAATAGACGGGACTTTACAGGTTAATAACTTAACAGGTTAACTAGGTTAGCTTCACATGACATTTCAAGGAAATGTTGTTTGCTTAGTCTAATACAAAAAGAGATTCTTTCAAGTTGCAACAAGCGGTTCTGTCATTTCAAAGAGACATTAATCTTATGCTTTTCTTGGAATGTCCTTTAATTTGTGTTACCTTTTATTTGTATAGTTTATTTCTAACGTTTTCTGTAGCTTGCTTCCTCTATAACAGGAATACTCCTCTAGGATTCAATTCAATTCAATTCACCTTTATTTGTATAGCGCTTTTGCAATGTAGATTGTGCCAAAGCAGCTTCACAATGAGGATTATAGTAAATTGAAACAGTGTCAGTCCAGTTTTCAGTGTTGAAGCTCAGTTTAGTTCATTTCAGCGTGGTGTAATATTCACTGCTGAGAGTCCAAACACTCAAGAGCAAATCCATCGATGTGCAGCTCTACAAGTTCCGAACCATGCAAGTCAGTGGCGACAGCGCGAGGAAAAAACTCCACCAACTGGCAAAAGTGAAGAATTAAAAAACCTCGAGAGAAACCAGGCTCCCTATGTATACTGGACTAAAATAGGAATACTCCACGTCTTAATTTGATTTCTGTTTTTGATTATAACTTTAATCGGATTTAGGTAATTAATCTTAATCAGAGTATTTTCTTAATCGTAATAAAATCGGTGTATTAGTGTCCATGTAAACATGTGGTTGCAAAACCACAAAAACGTACTTGTATATTTGACTGCAAAACTGCAAACCAATTAAAGCCAATGATTCAATTATTTATTCATAATAGCAGTCATTTAGTTTCTAAATGCATCAGTCGTTTTGAATAAACCATTTGAATGAATAATTCAGTACATGCACTAGGCGCCACCTACTGGTAGTTTTAGTATTGTAGATATTTATTCACTGGTGTCCGCTTAAGCACAGTTCCACAAAAGAAATAAACTGTACTCTCACGTTTGTTTGTGAAAACACTATTGTTTAGGTTTAGGGAAGGGTTTATCTGCGTGTAATAACAGTGATCTGTACAACAAGCCTAGCATTCTTATGAATATGTACAAGATGGATGTGTATCTGAAATGTAAAACAAAATGTAACCTATGTCGCAAAAATGTAGACAGCGCCCTCTAGCAGATTTGTCACCTGAAACGGGCAATGAATCACACCCAGAGCAACATATTTTACATTTCGCAAACAATGAGGCTAACGCACATATTTACAATGAGTCTGGGTTGGCTATACTACAAATATTATCAGTATTTTCATGTAACCTGATGATGATGTGGCTTTTAGTTCTTAATTTATGCTCACCGGCGGAAGTGGTAGAAGCGGCAGAAGACAGGTGAATGAGTAGGTTCTTCTCCTTTCTTGGTACGGATGGAGCGACACTCTCTGCACTTTTGTAAGTTGGGTCCAATTTCCGTGCACGAATCGTCCTGCAGGAAGGACTCACCCGTCTGCTTTAACTTCTTTACCTTTCTCCAATCCTTCAGCACTGACCGGGGAATGCCATCTATAGATTACATGCCATAGATTACAATACTTTTTCTATTTAAATATGAACAGCACGAACATGATTAGCCAGGCCAGATTAGTTCATTATAATCACAAGGTTTGGATGGTGAGATACGTGTTTAAAGAGTTAATATTTATGTTGTAATAGCATGTAAGCACATTTATGAAGCATGACAGGCGTGACCTACATTAATGTTACAGTGACCCACAGCTTAAGAAGCTATGCAATTACAGAGACTCCATTTTGCTACACAGCAATCATCAGAAAGGGCTAATAAAAGCCCAAGTGTACTTGGAGATGTTTTCCACATAAATGTGAGCATTCTAGGAGAAGCCATTTGCACAGCTGTTGTCCAGATGTTCACTAAACACACCTCACTCTCTTTCTCATACACTGCAAACCTTCCAATAACCCCAAAGTTTAAGCCAACACGAAACAGGAATTCACAACCCATTTTACTTGTGAATTGTCTAACAATGTCTATCTGTTGTCTAACTGGGTTTAAATATTTAGTAAGATTCAATACAAATTTGATTTTATGCATCAGAAATTCACAGAATGGGAAAAACTGGAGTTAAATAGCATATGTGAATTTTGGAGGTCAACAATTTTTGCTGTTATTGATAAAACTTAGATTCCATTACCATTAATCAGCATGGAATTTGCAATTACATACTTACCATTAGACTTTATTACCAAAACTGCATTTTATCCACAGTACAACAGCAATTTAAAACATCTAGAGAGTGTTATAGCTATCAGTTACCATTATTTCTAACTTAAGTATCAGCAAAAAAGCTTAAAACTTAAAAAATTAACACAAATAGTGCACTAACGAAGCCTTTTCAAACAGTGGTGTGAACTGTGGTACACTTACTGGTACTGGCCAGTTTGAGTTTGGTTTTTTCCTTGGCACTCCGGAAAATACCATTGGGTTTCACCTCGTCCTCCTCCTTCTCATTGTCTCCCTTCCTTTTCTGCATGTCGTTCTGCTTCTTTTTGTAAGTGGGCTTGGGTTGCCGCTTAGTCCTTTGCTCCAGCTTGCTCTCACTGGAGTCTGAGTCATCGCCACTCTCTGAACACGATTCATATGGACGCTTGGGGGTACGGCGTGTCTTTCTGTCCTCCTGAGACAGCTTGTCCTCTTGTCCTTTGCTGTCCTTGCCCATATCCACTTCGCTGGATGCGGGGGCAATCAAGTTGACAGAACACGGCTTAATTAGCTCAGAAATGGCATTGCCACCTTTTTCGGGTTTGTTTGTGTTTTTGTCCTCCTCTGAGTGCCGTGTGAGCCAGGCTTTCTTGAGCTTGTGGTAGTTAGACTGGCACACCTGCGCTGCCTGTCCATTGGGCAACGGGCTGGCTTTGCTTGGAGGATTGCTGGGCGTGGAATTCTCCTGGGCAATGGTGGGTGAGTCCTGAGAGGATCTGATGCTACCACTCTCACTTTCAGAAGCGCTGCTGGAGCCACGAGACTGTGCAGCAGCCAGAGCTGCTTTGGCCTTTTTTAGGTGAACAAAGTTCTTTGAGTAGGCCTGTGTGGTGCCAGCGGAGCAGGCCTGAGGCAGTCCACTTGGGGAGGTGGTTCTCGAACCTCCCTTCTGTGACTCAACAATAGAGGGAGGACGGCTATTGGAAGCAGAGCTCTCCAGTCTCTTACTAACACTAGTGGCAGAGATGGAAAAAGACAGATCTGGTCCATTGTGGCTCTGCATGCTAAATGTGCCGCTGGCAGCAGCAATGGCTTCATTAGTCTTAGTGCTGCACACAGAATTGGCCACAACTGCCACTGAGCTGGGAATGACACCCGGTGACGCTCTAATCAGGTTTTTGTTGTACTGATCACTGGGATCCTCCAAATTTGTATTTGGTAGGATGACTCTCCCAGACTCCCTGTTCTCTGCCACTTTCAGGCAGTCTGCCTGAGTGCGCCCAGGAAACAATCTGCCACCAAGTTGCTCTTTGGAGGCCATCTTAGGACCTGGCGAGCCATCGTATTTTATGCAAGTAGAAGGGCGGACAATAACAGATGCCATGGCTGCCTGTGGCTTCCCTTGGCTATTCTCTGAATGCCAGGCCACTTTCTCATGGCTCTTTGCTTCTCCGCCAGTCCGCCAGGAGTCTGCCGAGCACAGCTCGGCTCCGCTTTTTTCATCCCTGAGCTCTGGGAGCAGGGTGGGCGGCTTCTGTTGTTCTGACACTTTCCCTGCTGAACTCACAGGCTGGATGGGGGTTAGTGTAGGTGGGGAAAGACGACCATAGCCCCCCTCCTTGCGGTCAAGCGCCTGCTGGGTGGGCGGAGTAAAGACTGGTGCTCTCCGCAAGGCTGGCATACCCTTAGGCTGATTGGAGGGAGAGATGGCAGGGCTACAGCGTTCACTGACTGTCACCACTGAGGTACCGAGTGAGTGTATGGGTGCTTGTTGACTGAGCTGTTCAGAGATCTTGCCCATCAATCCCTCTCCCTCTGGCTGGTGCTTAATGAGAGGTGGAGGCTTGGACAAAGACTTGGTATGACTAGGGTTATACGAACCCAAAGACAGGGGGCTAGAGGTTGGGGGTGCCTTGTCAAAGTATGGATTAAGATCTTTGGATTGAAAAAGTCGTGGTGGTTCATTAACAACACTATTTGACAGGGTGGTGAAGTAGTTGGTTTGAGGGAGAGACTGAGATACAGAGTGTTTGTACTTGTACATATCAGCCACAGAGTGCTCTGTCTCTTTCTCGTGGCTTTTGGGCTGAGAGGAAATAGAGCGTGAATAGGGCTCATGCTCAGCCTCCCCAGCACGGATTTTGGCGGTGAAGGGGGCCATTTCAATGCTCTCCAGCAGGATGCGGCGGTTCTCCTCCTTGTATTTGCTGGTGCGGTCAGGTCCCTCCTGAGGCATACGTGGTGGTAGCTGCTGCTTGCTGTGGGGGGACTCCATGTAGAGACGGTGCAGCTCCTTGTTGGTGGGTGTCCGGCTGCGGTCTGGCTCTTGCTTCAGGTGAGCACCGGCCAGACTACGCATGGGGTCCACAAACACACTCTTCTCCTGATCTCTAAAGAAACAATTTTAAAAGAAATAAATTAACGACACAAAATTCCTAAAGTTATGCTGTCATTTTAAAATAGTAATCTAAACACGATCAAAAACATTTGCATATCTGTTTTTGTTTAATGGATATAGTGATAGTGGACCAATACTTCTATTTTAGGATCACAGTGTTTTCCTACTCAGCTATTAGGTAACTGCAATGGGGTGGTTCAAATGGGTACAGACATTCGGCGGCTATAATAGAATAGTTTAATTATGTGCACAGTCACTGAATGAGCATACAGTGCTCCTATCACATGGCATTTGTTCCACCTCGGGTCACAAGGTATTTAACAGCTAGCTGCAGTTCCAGGCACTGCAGGACTGTGGGAATGGTTTAATCATGTGTGTTAATGACAGACAGAGACAGACATAAGTGTGTGAGTGCTCACTCTTTGTGGAGTTCTCCAGGGGTTTTGGAGAGAGGCGGGCTGGAGTGTGAGCTGATCTTGATGGATCGATGAGGATCTGCACTGGCTGGTCTTCCCGGGACATGGCTCAAAATCCCCATGCTATCTGCTGAAGTTACAGGGGTAGGCTGGTGCAGCCAGGGGCTGGTAGTGTTCTGCAACGTGCACACATAAACAAACAGAAGGTCATAATCCACTCAGGGCAACAAATACTTTTCCTGACAAGTCAGACCACACGTGTGTAGTGCATTAGAATCACCGTCTCTAGTTCTATGATGACACATTTTCACAATAAAATATATTAGATAAAGTGATGCCAGTTAAGTTACATTGTCCTAAAATATTATGGGTTGACAGAAATGCAACAAGTTTATTGGGGAACTATTACATTATTTTCTTTGGCAACACACACTTCATGAACAGTGATGCCGTCATCTGAAGTGAACATCTGTTCTTCAGTCAAATTTGACTAAATTACCATGAACATGTCTGAACTATACAAGCTTGAAGATGTGTTCAAGCATGACAAACTAGCACATGCTCACACACTAAACTTAATTATTATAGTGTATATTCTGGTTAAGCTCAAAACAAAACAATCCCTGACAGGAGTAGGAGACATAGTATGTGTCCTGTAAACGACCTCAGTCATACATTTTATGTCCATTTTAACACAACATACACTGTTTTTTTAAGACACAAAATATAAATTAGAACAGCCAGGGACACACACGTACCCTCCTCAGACTGGAGTCTGAATTGACGGCATTCTCCGGATGTACCCACTTGTATCCAGGTGGGTAGGAGTGGGTACCGTTTGGGTACTGCCAGATGATGGGGTAGAGGCCAAGCTGGTTATATGAGGCACCTCCATGTGTCTGGGCCAGCAGGGAAGGTGGTGGATGCTGCTGGAGGTACTGCTGTGGCTGGTGGGGATGATGGTGGGCTAGGGCCAGGTGTCCAAGTCCAGAGGAGTCCAGCCGGGGATGGCTGCTCAAGATAGAGCCTGGTGGAATCGTGGGCAGTACAGTGGGCAGCAGGTGTGGGTGGTGAACAGAGTGGCTCATGGAGGAAGAAGGAAGAAGATGAGATGGGTGGTGTGAGCTAGGAGTGAGACAGGTGGCGTGAGAAGAACCATGTAGTGGATGCAGGTGCGGATGCAGGTATGCCGTGTGGTTGCTGTCTGATTCAGGCCGCAGCAATGCCGGGTCCCGGTATACCGTAAAATGCTCATTTTTGTCAACAACTAGTGGACTTTTCGTGGACTCCCCACGGGCCGGAACAGGTTTAAAACTAGATCGGGGTATGTCTGGCTCAGGTTTGAGTGCCAAGCAGCCTGTTGTAGGTAGGTTTTCAGGATGCCGCGGTTTATGTTTGGACACCTCAGGGGACGTATTTGGTTTGGGTTTGCAGGACTCATGAATGCTGTGAGCTTTTGACTTTAAGATGTCAGGTAAAGGATTGCACTTGGGCTTGAGGATGTCGGGGGATGAGTTAGATTTAGGTTTCGGCAAGTCAGGGGAAGGACTGGGTTTATGGGTTTTCCTGATCTCCTCTGATACGGAGGCATTTTTAATAACCATAGAAGTGTACTGCTGCTGGAGCTTCCCTCTCTCACCCAGGGCTGCTGACTCACTAACTGATGTCACCGGCCTTATGACCTCAGAGTGGGCGAATTCGATTTTACTGCCTATGTTGCGAGAGTTCTGCTGCTGCTCACCATCCGGCCTCCTGCACTCTGCGTGGGAGGTGTTTAGCACCAAATGTCTGGATTCAGGGATGTAGCCATCACATTTCTGTGACGCCAATAGGGCCGATACAGCCTCAGAGTTCTCTCTTGAACTTGGCTGCGTGCTGGAATCCTCTGTGATATCAATCACGCACTTGGGTATGTGCGTCCGAGGTGTCCCTGTGCCATAATGGTCCTTGGGGAGGGTGTTCACAGTGCTTTTCACAATGCAGCTTTGGACCTCCGTTGGTCCCGAGGCTTGGTTCTGTGTACAGGAGGCTAGAGAAGGGAGCGCTCCCAACCGCTCACTCTCTGCCAGCTGCGTCACCTCCACAGCTACCGGCTTGCTGCTTTTATCCTGCATCTCATCCCAGGGAGACAGCCTATTGATGACACTTAACTCATCCATGGACTTGGATCCCTGTGACTTCTCCTCCTCCTCTGGAACTTTTGAAGTGCTCTTGCATTTGAGCTCATTCTCTGAACTGTGCTCCGATGAGGAGTCTACACTACGCTTGTTAGAGTTCTCAGAGTCGCTGCTCTCAGAGAGGTCAGACGCCTCTGTTTTGAGCCGCTTGAGACCGCCCTTCTTGTCCTCTTCATCTGCTTTTCTCCTCTTGTTTGTCAGCTTGCTTTTGTTTTTAGAAGAGTCTAAAAAAAAGAAGAAAAAAACTGTCAGGGAGAACTTTCAACAAAGACTCAAAGAGTGCCACCAGCACACAATTCCATACAAGCTGAGTGAAGAAGAAACTCAACCCAAATGATTATTCAAGCACGGATAAGGATGATGTCATTTTGTACCTAGGTTAAAGGCTGATTGAATCTTAAGTGCTGCATTACAAGTGTGATGGATGGAACTCGGGCAGAATTTATGCACACTTAAAATGTCCATTTCACTGCGGTGGCTGCACTCACCTCATCTTTCAGACCCAACACCCCTGCCAAATACTGTACTGCAGAAATTATGATAGAAGGATTTAAACGTTCTTTTACCAGGCAGCCATCTGGCCAAAAGCAAGCACTGAACTTATCCAGTATAACATTTGGTCAACTTTAATATATTACAATACTGAGCCAAACATAATAGCCTCCGTATAACATGAAAGCCATAATAGGGGAAACTCCAATCAATCCAGAGTATATTCATAATGTTTTAATTCCTTTGAATGGGGAGCTGCAAATGCTGTTTCATTTCTCATCTAAATTCTAACATGACTGAATTAAGGCCATTTGAGTTATTTTTATTTCCTTTAATCAATTAGGGATTATTAATAAAAATATTCAAACCAAGTAAAAGAAAATTCTGCAACATTTACCATGTTTAGTGCAAGACAAGTGTAGGGTTAAGTCATGAGTAGGCCCACACGGAATCTGTGCGCGCAGAATTCCGCAGATTTCTGCAGATTTTTGGCCCATCATTGATTCTGTTTATTTACTCGAGTAAATGTGTGTTAATTTATATTTAATCAGTTTTCAAATTAATTTCAGTAATAGTATTGACTAATATGAAAATATTCATATGATTTATTTACAACACAGTTTGTAAAGTACTATTTTCTGTCTTTTAGTAAATATTATATTTGAGAATCTTGCTTTATTTACCAAATAAAGTGGATTAATTAGATTTGCATTGTAAACGCTGAATAAAATAAAAGTTAAAAAGGTATTACTTTTTATTTCATATTATGATACTTCCAAAATCATTCCGCATAAATCCGCAGATTTTAACCAAAATACTCTGTAGAAATAGCAAAAAATGTCCGCAGATTCCGTCTGGCCCTAGTCATGAGCTTAAAGCTAACAGTATTATGAAAGCAGTGTTATGAATAGGTTGTTTTCACACGACGTCATTGATGACACACGAAATTCAGATGGCGGGCAGGAAGTGATTCTTCTAGTTGGGAATCGCTATGAGAACATCAAAATGTTTTTGCTTTGTGTTGTTTATAATTGTGTAAATTGGCCAAAATAAGAAATGCCGAACAGCTTTTATAGACTTCCAAAAGTTTTGCTCATAAAAGGGGGAAAGTTCAAGAAACTGACTGAAACATGGAAGAAATGGCAGCACGTAATAAACATTTATCCAATACATCCATGTGTACAAACTTCTTTTTTTTTGATTGTGATAATTCATTTGACAGCACTAACAAAGATTATTTACAGGCCTAGCTATGTGTATAAATGTGTTGATGTGTTATATAAAAATCAGATACAAACACCACCACACTTATACAAAATCCAAGAGAATATAATTAACATACCCTGCCATGAAATTGCTGCAGTGAAATCTCCGTCCTGTTTCGCAACAATCCAAGTCTTTACTGTCATTTCAGCAGAATAAACAACCGTAACGTTAACATAGAGATGCACAGAACGTTTGTTGATGGTAAGTTCATCAACAAAAAACTGAAGCCTATTGAATAATTAGTTTATTACTACAGTTGTGTTGTACCACAGCAATAATAAAATTACAACCACAATTTAATTTATGTAATTCTCTGTAGTATGCTTCCATACACTATAGTATTTACTATAGCCTAGTCATTTTTCATGTAACTTAATAGCTTATCCAGTATCTACCACCTCGATGACGCGCAAATATATTTTAGTTCAGTAGTAAACTCGGCCCTGAAAATACTGTGGTAAAATACATTTTTCATATTTTCAAGACATGCTGATGAACAATGGAATTTAATACAGTGTTTCGTGTCCGGTGGGAGACTCACTTTATTGTGTGATTTTAAAGATTACAGTTTTTAAACAAACCAGACCTTAAGTTTATAATGTTTATAATGTTATAATGAGTTTATAATGATGTAACAGTTCACTGGGTCTATTTAAAATTAAAAGTACTCGTGCATATACTGCATTTATTAATTAAAATTGATTCATTCATTTTCCTTCGGCTAAGTCCCTTTATTTATCAGAGGTCACCACAGCGGAATGAACCGCCAATTCATTTATAACATGTTTTACATGGCAGATGCCCTTCCAGCTGCAACCCAGTACTGAGAAACATCCATACACACGCATTCACACACATACACTACAGCCAATTAATTTTTTTCAATACAGTTATAGTTTGTCTTTGGACTGTGGGGGAAACCGGAGCACCTGGAGGAAAACCTATGTGAATACAGGGAGAACACGCAAACTTCACACCAGAAATGCCAACTGGCCCAGCAGGGACTTGAACCAGCAACCTTTTTGCTGTGAGGCAACAGTGTTTACCACTGGGCCACTGTGTTGCCCTTATTATTTAAAATACATAACATTAATCTACCATAACAAATGAATATTGTATCAATGACCAGTGTTTTACCTTTTCCTCCACCCTCTGATTTTTCATCTTTGATCTTCTCATCATCTGGAACACTACTGTCGGAGCCCTTTCGACGTGAAGATCGTGAGCCGCGTTGCTGACCTGGTGAGGACTGTTGCTGCTGCTGCTGCTGCTGCTGCTGCTGCTGGTGGTGGTGTTGCTGAGATACCTGCTGCTGAGCATGCTGGGATTGTTGTTGCTGCTGCTGGGCCTGAGAGGCCTGTTTGGGTGTGGAGCCAGAGGAATTCATCACAGGTCTCGGGCTGTTGGCTTGGGCACGTGTGTAATGACCCTGAAAAAAAAACACACATACACACACACACAAAGAAAAGCACAGACAACAAACACAAGCATGAGCGGCCTTGTAATGGTTATAATTCTTAGAGAGTTACCGTTAAAAACCACCGATATCAAAAGCACTTCCTTGCCAGCAACAACTGCACTATACACGTCATTAAAAATGTGGTCACAGAGCTAGGCTTAAAAGAAGAGTTCCTATGGCTCTCAGAAATGCTTTCCATTCCTATATCTAATATATATTTCACCATTTAAACCATGCAAGCATTGTGAAACTCTAACCGAGGTAAGCATTTACTGGAAAATTAGCACTTGCAATACAACTTCTAAAAATGTTAACAGACAGGGATATGCAGGTGGTATTAAAAGCAGCTCTAAATCTATGGAGAGAGGGAGGGGGGAGGGGGGGGGGGCGCGGCCCGGTACCTGAGTGATTCCTGTAGAGCCGCTTGGTCTCCCTCCTGTGGTCTGCTTGCATATCCCCAATTAATGTTTAAAACAGGGAAACAGAGAAGAAAGAAAACAAAAAAAGAAAAAAAAACAAGGTGGAACAGAGAAGTCTTGTTAATGATGAAGGGAGCAATGATATGTGTGTTCTACAAGGCTCTAATTTCCTTAAAAATAAATAAAAGCACATAGGAACTTTACTTCAAAGCTAGCTACAGACACAACGTCCAGTAAGAAAGCACAGACAGACAGACAGTGGGACAAACATGCACAAGACTGAAATACACATTGGCACTTTACAGTAAACACTAAGCTGATCCAGGAAAGCAGGTGTGCTGATCATCTACTGTAGCAACAAAAGCACATCTAGGCATGGTGAGATATGCAGGATACACTCACATGGGCAGTGTTGCTGTTCTGGCTAGAGCGAGATCTGCGTCGCGACGTGATACCGATATTTTCTCCTTTTAGTAAAGAATGGACCACATCATCCAGAAAGGTCATCTGTACCATGAAGGGATCAACGTTCTGAGGCTCTAGTACCTGCAACACAGACATTTTTATTTCACAAGTGATTAATAATAAAAATCCGTTTAAAATATTACGCAAAATATATTATTATTATTATTAACAGCCTAATTATTTTGCTTAAAACAATGATGTATTTACGAAGCGTAACTCTCTCAAAGTGATAGATCACTCAAAAATCTAACTTTTGAATTGATTGCCCTTCCTCCACTTGTTCCAAACACAAAAGAATATATTATGAAAAATCTTGGAAACTGGTAGCCATTGACTTGCATAGTATTTTTTTTACTATGGTATTCAACGGCTACCGGTTTCCAAGATATACAGAATATAAAGATATATAGAGCTTGTCTGTTAGACTCAGCCTGGACAAAAGAAATATAATATGCCTTATTGTAATATCATTTAGCATTTTATGACATTATTATTTTTATTATTAATTTTTATTTATTAATTTTTATTTAATTACAACTTCATTTTGATTTACTATTAATATTATTTTTATTATCATTTTTCCATGTGGGGGTCAGAATTCAAATTACATGTATGATAGATATATTTTAGCTCAATTTAATTTTCTGACATGTTTTGCACTAAAAATGTCCAATAAATATATATTTGAAATATACATATATATATACATATATATAGAATATAAAACTAAAATCTATAGATTTATATAACAGTTCTGTCTGGTTCTCGAATCTGATTGGCTGATAGGCGTGAGATATTAAAGTAATATCAGCACTCCTACAGCCTCTTTATCCTTGTGTATTACTCCACACGAGTGGCACACACGAGTGGCAAGCAGAGTACTACAGTTTGAGAAATACTGCAGCTGTTGGACAATATAATGTCCTTTTAAGGCTTTTTAAGGCGAGAATGTAGTTGTTAAGATTGCAACTATGCAGTTTTTTATATAATGATAGTGCCTATTTTAAATATTCATAATTTCGGAGATTCAGCACATTGACTGCCATCAGCCTGTTATACTAAGCAGAGCAAAGAAGGCTGACGTTTCACCCCAAAATGGAGACAGAGACCACATAGTAAGTCCTTAGGGGAGAAAAACAGCATTTTTTAGTGTACATTTCAAACTACAGCTGAACAAATCATTACAGAACAGGTCAGTGGCATTCTAAGTCGATCTCTCTCTTTTGTGTTATGTAGTGCTATATTTATATTATACCACAGTAATCTGGTAGCGTTTGCTTTGCTTTGGCTTTTTTGGGGTTAATTATTGTGATCTCTAGATTGCAACAGAGAAATACTGGAAATCTCTGTAGACTGATGGCATTTCATACCATTCAGCCTTATAATCTTAAAATGTGAGCAAAATCACTTGTTTTGTCATTACTTTAGACATTATGCTAGAGAATCATTCAAACACTAGCTCTAAAGTGATGTTTGTGAAGTAGCAACGGTTTCTGCTGTTCTGACATCAGCTGCAGATGTGAATGAATGGCGGAATAAAGTAGTTCCTCATACAAAAGGATTTCTGAGACTCTCCATGTTTGATTTTCTTTTTTATATACATGATAATGCCATTGAGCTGTTGTATAAACACAATATCACACTTGTAGCAGTGCGATATAGCTGTATATAGCCACTGATGGGACACCAAGGCACTCGGCCTGTGACCTCGAGCTAACGCATGCCTCCCACCAGTGCTGATATAAAGGCATATTGCACTGCTACTTGTGTGATATTGCTCATATATAGAACTAGTAGCCATTGATTTCCACAGTAGTTCTTTTTTTTACTATGGTAGTCAATAGCTACCAGTTTCCATGATATATAGAATATAAAGATATATAGAATATAGAACTAAAATATGTAGATCTAAATAAACTGGTAGCCATTGACTTCAAGTAGTTTTTTTTTCTACTATGGTAGTCAATGTATACCGTTTGTATACAAACATAAATAGTTTTGGAACCACACTTATGGGGTCAGTAAATGTTTGGGTAAACTACCCCTTAAATAAAATGATACTTTTTGTCCTCAGTATGCTTACCATGTAGCTAGCTGACACTTTATAAAAACAGTAAGACATTTGGGGTAATGCTACATTTTGTACATTATTTTAAGGGTTACTTTCCTCCCATCAAATATTACGTTACTGCACAAGGCCTACATAAGAAAAGCAATATTCAGGACATAGACGTGGTATTAAATGTACCTGGTCGTTCATGACAACCATAGTGCGACTGAAAAGGTCGTGGTGGGTGATGATGCCCGTGAACCACTGGGTGGCTGAGTCCTGTCTGTAAACTCGTACGCGGTAGCCATTCAATGAATAGGGACCTGGAGACACAAGAAACCAGAAACACTTACAAAATGCACATTAAAAAAATAATAAATTAAATTAAATAAACTACAGATCATCAATAACAGGTTAACATGAACCAAAAAGACAAATGTTACAATTTAAAATATTTTTTTATTAATAAAATAACTCTTTTTTTATTTTTCTTTCGATCAGATTCCATTCTATTACTCGTGTTCTGTAGACAGATTTTTGGTGTATATTTTTATTGATTTATTTTTTGGAAACAACATTTTCTACAATGAAAACAATGTGAGCATTCTGCAAAGCCTTCATTTTTTCATTCTGGGTGATCTTTACATCAGGCAATGACACTTTAATCCTTATATCTGTGATGTGCTGTTAGCCGCAGTGAACGCTGGCAGGTGTCCAAACTGACTGGAGCTCATTAGTGTGGGGCAGGTCATTCCTATTAATTACTCCTGAACATTGCTCATATGCCCTGCTACAACAGCTAACGCTTCGCTGTCCTTGTGCATACAACAACCCTGTTTGGCCAGAGGAGAACTGGAGCGCCTTTTCTCCCAAGGTTTGTTCTCTACCTCCGTCAGTTGGTGGAGTTTTGGTTCTTTGCCACTGTTGCCTCTGGGTTGCTTGATTGGGGTTGGTGGAGCTGCTCTTCAGTGGATTGTTGTTCGACAGTGACCTTCATTATAAACTGAACTGAATCAGATCTAATTTAACTACCCGTATAGAAATCAGATACATGATAATGTATGCAATTGACATTTGACATACAAGGTTTTATTTGAATTTTATACATAATAAATAGGGCGACACGGCGGCACAGTAGGTAGTGCTGTTGCCTAACAGCAAGAAGGTCGCTGGTTCGAGCCTCGGCTGGGTCAGTTGGTATTTCTGTGTGGAGTTTGCATGTCCTCCCCGTGGTTGCGTGGGTTTCCTCCGGGTGCTCCGGTTTCCTCCACAGTCCAAAGACATGCGGTACAGGTTAATTGGGTAAGCTAAATTGTCCGTAGTGTATGTGTGTAAATGAGAATGTATGGGTGTTTCCCAGAGATGGGTTGCGACTGAAAGAGCATCTACTGCGTAAAACAAATGCTGGATAAGTTGGCGGTTCATTTCGCTGTGGCGACCCCGGATTAGTAAAGGGACTAAGCCGAAAAGAAAATGAATGAATGAATGAATATATTAAATATTGGATTTATGCAACATTATTTTATGCATTTATTCATTATTCTTTAGCTTAGGCCCTTATTTTACAGGGGTCGCCGCAGCAGAATGAACCGCCAACTATTCTACCATATGTTTTACGCAGTAGATGCAATTCTAGCTGCAACCCATTACTGAGGAACACCCATACACTCTCACGTTCACACACAGTCATACACTATGGGCAATTTAATTTACCCAATTCACCTATAGCTGTGGACTGTGGGGGAAACCGGAGCACCCGGAGAAAACCAACACGGGAAGAACATGCAAACTGACCCAGCCGGGACTTGAATCAGTGACCTTTTTGGTGTGAGGCGACAGTGCTAACCACTGAGCCACTGTGCTGCTCTCATATGCAACATGTATTTCAAAATATTGCAAAACGGCAATTTATACAAAATGTATATATATATTTTTTCAAGCATTAGAATTTGAAATATGTACATATATGTTCAAATATTCTCATATATGAATACATTTTTAACATTTAAGCTAATATACTGAAACCATTCATTCATTTTCATGTCGGCTTAGTCCCTTTATTAATTTGGGGTCGCCACAGCGGAATGATCCACCAACTTATCCAGCATTTGTTTTACGCAGCGGATGCCCTTCCAACCGCAAACCATCTCTGGGAAAATATTGAAACCAATATGTACATATTTCTAATTCCAATGCTTGAAAAACTACATATATGAAATGGCCATTTCTGCAATATTTTGAAATACTTGTTGCATACATGACATCTATTTTAAACATGTAAAATCCAAATATGAACTTGTATCTCATATATGTAATTTGCATATATTGTCATACGTCAGATTTCTATGTTGGCTAGAACTACACCAGCATTCGACCTCTGCTTCCTGCTGGATACGCTAGATTGGCTTGTTAAGTGTGATGTCACACGAATTCCAGGTCTAAGCGCTTTATCAAACTGTAAGGGGAGACTCAACAAATGGTAATAATAAACGTTTACAAAGCGATGTAATACATTTTGAAAAATCACAACCGCAATATATATCCATGCCTAATATCCGACGACCAGAAAGTGATTCTTTTTTTATATACTGTTAAAATATTGATGTCTGTGATGCAGCAAGTCCAGAGACTGTCGTGTACACCATGACTTCATATAAAATTCACTTTAATGTGTGATATGCCTAAAAAGTGGTCATAAACGAATATTTTCTCAATTCAAACGAGTAGCGGCTTGAACACGGAAACAGCATTTCATACATCACAACTTAATCTGAAATTTGGTTATGGTTTTATTTTATGCATCTTTTTTCATCTACTGTATGTAAAGCTGCTTTGACACAATCTACATCGCAAAAGGGCTACAAGATGATAAATATGATTAAAAAGATAGATGATTTGAAGATATAAAGATGATTTGTCAACGCAAGATGCATCACCCATACATGAGTTTCCACATGCACGACGACCAAGAAGTGACATTGGCGAGAAACCCACAGAACATTTCATTTTTCTTTTCTTTTTGTGCTCCGTTTCCCCGCCAAAACCTTTGGCTTTGGGATACTTTCCATTCTGCCCTTGTGAACTGCCAAGTTCGACAATTATCACTAATTGTGGGCCTGGAATTTTGTTATGGACTTTGTAAACAAGACCTTCTGCCAAGACCACAACAACACCCTCTGCCTGAACTAGTCAGGTACATCAAGCGGTCTGCCATATTTACAAACCACATCACGATTGGTTGTTGACTTTTCAGCACTCATATTACTTCTGTGATGTGACACACGTCTAAGTGAAAAGGAAAGGACTTTTTTGCTTTGGATCCCAAAAACTTTGCATTCTGTAGCAGAAAGGAGTGGGAACTGAATACGAGTTGGCAGTCAGTTTGGGAAAGATTATTCCCTTGCTGAAACCTTTTTATCCAGGAAAAGGAGGCTGAAGGTCAATCCAACATCACAATGGTAACTTTTCTTTTCTTTTTTTTCAAACCTTTTGTTATTTGCCATCATTACAATTAGGGTGGGTAGCACGATTGCCTCACAGCAAGAAGGTCGCTAGTTCAAGCCTCGGCTGGGTCAGTTGGCATTTCTGTGTGGAGTTTGCATGTTTCCCCAGTGTTCGCAGGGGTTTCCTCTGGGTGCTCCGGTTTCCCCCACAAGTCCAAAGACATGCGGTATAGATGATTTGGGTAAGAGAAATTGTCCGTAGCGTATGTGTGTGAATGAGTGTGTATGGATGTTTCCCAGTAATGGGTTGCAGCTGGAAGGGCATCCGCTGCATAACACGTATGCTGGATAAATTGCAAGTTCATTTCGTTGTAGCGACCCCAGATAAATAAAGGGATTAAGCTGAAAAAAATTTGAACAAACAAAGAAATATTTTGTTGTTGAATAATTTAATCCAAAAGCAAGTAAATAATTGAGTAACCGGTGAATAATTTTACCACAAAGCAGGATCATTTTCTTTTCTTTTTTTAACAATTATTTTTTCAGGGGTTCACCTTTACTGGACAGGATAGTGGAGATTACAGACAGAAAAGTGTGGGGAGAAGAGAGAAGGGAAGGATCGGCAAAGGACCTTGAGCCGGGAATCGAACTCAGGTCGCTGTGTCGACGCTCTTACCACTTGGCTGTTTCACTAAAGGCTTTAATCACTAGGCAAGATTTTGAAAAAGAGAGAAAGTGCCTTTAATCATAAATTACACTGCTCATTTAGAGTAAAGGTTATTGCACAATGAATCCAAAATTTTCCCCTGTAATTTTCACACATTAAAAAATAAATTCGACCTCATGTTGTGCCAATCATACTGACACACCGTCTTTGAAACTTGCATTCGTCATAAAAAAATTTGAACTGGGTTTCATTTTTCGCATTCAAAAAAGCACTTTGAGAGGTGTTTTGACAGTTCAGAGCCTCTGTACAAGCGAAAGGCAAAATACAGAATGCCATCATTTGAGCCACAAATAACTTTGACAAACACAGTGCATAATATATGACAGTATGTGACGGAGAGTTGAAAACCCTATATGCTGGATTCAGTGACTGGCGCACCTCTCTCCTGCGGCTGCTTGGGGTGTGTGTGTGTCCATAGATTTGACGTACTGCCCACAGACATTACTATCACCTCATGGTCCACTTTGGTCTGTTGCTCCAATGCGCCAACGTAGCCACCATCTGTTATAATATCTATAGGTACTGCCAATCTGTGTTCAGGATTTGTTTACATACGTAATTGTGTAAAGTTTCACAAGCAATGTATCAAAATTCCACTGATTTCCTGAAATAAATAATTTGCTGGGGATAATTCAGGACAGCTCTTTGAGCTGAACTCTCCTTCTAGAAGTGGATGAACACAATATGTAGCCTATTCCCCTTTCTTTTTCTTCTTTGGGGAAGAGAGAAGAAAAAAGTATCACTGCTTGAAATGACTCCAAAATGTTTTGTGTTTTTTTGAAATAGATTAATTAATAAGCATCAGACTCAGTTTGCAAGGTTTGTATACAAGACAAATTTTCAGATATGAATGCGAAAAAAAAAAGAAAAAAAAAAACGCATACAAAGTTTTCGGACAGTGTGCAAAGACCCTAACTGAAGAAATGTGAACATCTTACCTTGCATAAAAATTTCCTGAACTTTTTGGTCTTTCACCCAGGCTTTCACTTCTTCATGGAGATGTGGATAGTCCCTGAGAACAGGACTTAAACTGTCCACTTCATCCTACAGGAAACATACAAACATAAAAGGGTTTGCATGTCAATTTCAAAACTACAAGAACACATGCAAAGATTATAACAGTTTGGATGCAATAAACCCCTTGAGAAGCCTTTTTCTCTGTTAATAAATGTAAATAAAGGTGTTGTCCAAAAAAACATTTGTTCCAATACCAGTGGTATTTCAATAGGAATAAGCACCATCTAAAGTTTCAAGTAAGATGGAAAATGTTATGCAAATAGAAAGCTTTATGTTTTTTATGGTCAAATTGATTCAACCTATTGACCCACATAATGCTGCTTGGTTTGAAAGAGACCTCTGTGAAATGTTTCCCTCAGATTTTGCAAATGTGACCCCAACCATGTGCTATAAAAGGTGAGAACGCATCTCTCGTCAGTGTCATGACAGAACGCAAGTCATCTCCCTTAAAAGGACAGTTCTGAGGTGTCATTTAGGTTTAGCGAAAACCATAAAGGTGCAATAAATGCTATAAAAGCATAACGTAAATGATTCAAACAACCCCCTAGCCTTAGTGAAAACAATAGTAATACGCTTTCCAATCACTACTAAAACACTTCCTGTCGCAGAGAGATTTGGAGGATCTGATGAATGCCAGTGACCCATAGAATCTGAAACAAGCACAGGAAAGCTCTCACACCTCCTCATGCACAGCAACCCCTACATTTCCGCTTCGCAGGAGCCCAGCAGTCAAGCAGATGTGTGTGTGTGTGTGTGTGTGTGTGTGTGTCTGTGTGTCAGGGTCTGGAAGGGTGAGAGGGATATCCGCCCTGCACTTCCATTAATTGTTGATGGTGATGAGGAGTGGAGAGAGGGCGGGGGGGCTGACAGGAGCTCTAGTTATTTACACAATCACACAGCAGCCCTGATGAACACATGAACTGAGCCCTGGAAATACCCCGCTGCTACCACACACACACATATACATACATTACAGTGTAAACGAAACCCTACACTGCTTTGGTGAGACCGCTGGTGAATGACAGCACGTCAAAACTCTTAGGTACTTCAATGGGACCCTATTCTACCTTGGTGCAAATTTAGAACCTTAATTTTATAGTTTTATTCCTAGCCCATGTATAATTAGCTATGCCCCAATATGGAATTTTTGACTGATAACTTAATTTGGAGGCTGATATTTTTGTTTGCTTTATTTATAGAGCACATTTAAAACCAACAGATGTTAACCAAAGTGCTTCACAAAACAATCAACATACCAAACTTATACTTTTATATATATATATATATATATACAAACAAAATATGTAAAAACAGATTCAAATTAATTAATTACAATGAAAGGCAAGAGACAGAAGGTGATTTTTCGCTTGTTTTTTTAAAATTCTTTATTTATCGTATGCTCATATTCACAAAATTCAAAATGCATAGATAAGTTCCAGAGTGTACAGTCTTAAAAATGGAAAGTAACAAAGAAATTTATATAAAAAACATATAACAAAATTGTAAATCAATGACAAGGATCCTGTGCTAATTTAAAAGAGTTCTTTTATGTATTCCCAAAGGGGAGACCAAATCAGAAGGTGATTTTTTAAACGAGACTTAAAAGCGCCAAGGCAAGAGCATGATATGTAAAGGCAGACCATCCCACAGACGAGGGGCTGCAACAGAAAAAGCCCTATCTCCTTTTGATTTTAATCACGATTTGTTATGTTAACTGATATGTTAACTGGTAAAAATAAATATGTTTGCAAACATATAAACAGCTGATTTTATTTTAGAGCCTTAACTAAAACAAAAAAACATAATAAATAAAACCAAATCACTGAACATCAACAAATTCGAAACAGCAGTAAAATAATAAAAACTTGTCAGCCAGCTAGCACATGAAGTAGTTCAACCAGCGAAAATAATATATCATTTATTGGCTAAAAGATTTTGTTATCGAACCGATGATGATAACACAAAAAATATCATTTATAGGGCGATATCCATATGGCCACCAGTATTTTGCCCATCCCTATATATGTAATATTCTTTAAGATTTCTTGCAATTATAGCAATACGTTTTTGATTAGATTGTGTCCTTCCTCTGATATTTAGAATAAATCCACTAGTTTTGGCTATTGCTGTGCCTTTAGGAGTTTATATGTAAATAATAAAGTTCCCCAGGGCATGTCAACACTGTCAATGTGTATACAGAGACGGTCATACTATTCATGGGTCTGTTTTTGCATTTGCCATGATGTCTCCAAGTCCTCCACTGTTTCTCATAACAAATTTCACATCAGAAGTGACAACAGCCAAAAAAAGAGCCCGTTAATTAATATGTTAGCATCTGATAGATGAAGTTTGTAAATAGGGCTTCAGCTAAAAATTATTTTGTGTGTGGATTAATCTGTTTATATAATTTTTTCAATTAGTCGACTAATGTGATGATGTTTTTTCATTGAATCTAACCATTTTGTTTTTAAAATAGGTTGATTATTCCATGGACCAACTTTTTGATCCAACTTCAGCCATTAACATTTTAACCTTTATTGAATATCTGTTTTGTGGAAAAAATGCATTCAGTTTCCCAGTATAAATAAAATTAAAAGTGCAAGAATTAAAGCAAACCGAATTCTTGAGCATCATCTACTATTAATTTCACATCAGTTCTGCCAAACACTGACCAAAAGATAAATTATGAAAGCATTATGCATTTAAAAGAGGCAAATAAAATACTGCCTGATACAAGAGCCCTTGAAAGATAAAATATACTGTATTGAAAGAATCCAACATTGAATACATTTAAATCTATGCTAACAATATGTCAGCTGTACTTCAAAATGGACAGCACATCTGTAAATTACTTTAAGATGGAATAAAATGAAATTGTAATGAAAATATGAATCATATTGTAGAAAGAGCAGTGTATTTGTGTAATTTTATCACAAAATATATGAATGCAGGAAAGATAAACAATACTTGATAGTAATGTAATAAAACATAAATATACAATATTATCTTATTAATTCAAGCAGTGTTTATTTTGCACCTGAAATACACTCTAAAACTGTATTAATAATGTTAATAGAATTAATATATTTATTAACAGGAGTGTTTATGCAAGTATAATAATATTGTATATCATCTATGGTCATTACTTTCTCGGTTATGCTCACACACAACAGGAAAGTGCAAACATGACGCATTTCATGGTCTTACTTGTGAACTAAGGCCGTGTTCTAGACATGGTCAGAGCTGGTCATGATTACAGAAGTGAAATGTTTCACCTCCGACTTCAATGCATTGTTCAAGCAGCGTTTCAGATGCTATTTCTAGGCAGGAAGCAGGAAAAAAAAATCCTAATTACAAACTGTCTGGAACGCAACAGAAGTGTTGCTGTAGTTGGTCTTAAAAAGATAGCATTGCATCATCAGTGTGCCTAATCCTAGGTGAAAGTAAACTGCTACATCCTACTTTCCCTAGTGACAACCATCACATTACTCACACACACATACACACGCCTTCTCTCCAGTTTCTATTTTAAAGCGAGAGCCTTGCAGGACACATTATTTATTTATTGCCCTGCAGGTTTCACGGGGCACTTCTCTCTCGGTGGCATCCAAGATCAGAATCTGTTAGGACAGCCCGGTTTTTCCTGGGTCTTCCACTCAACAACAAAGAAGAGAAGCATTTAAAATAGATTTACTTTCCAAATGTTTCCAATGAGGACGAACGCATTCTAGCAGAAATGTAAAGCTTAATCAAATGAACGAAGTCTGTTGTGAATAAAGACAATGAAATTTAAATCAGAGAGCGAGACGTGAGCTCATTCCTATAGTCTGGTCAAGCACCTTCAGCAGGACTTGAGCTGTAATCTCATCTCTCACACACATCCCCTTCGTGAAGGACGGAGCAGATGCACTTTTCTTTCCATCCCCCCACCCCATTCTGCACCGGGCTGCCATCCATCACTTTAACAGCAATATGTTCCAGGATTTTCCACATGGCGCTGCGGTGGAAGACACTGCGAAAGCAGGGTGGTGCTCAGCACAGGGGGAATAGGAAAGTGCTTCCAGATCCAAACTCTGACCCAGATAAAAACAGCTTCCTTCCCCTCTCTCTTGCTCTCCGTCCAGCGGAATGAAGCCTGGGAACAAGGCTGGGGCGTGGTGCTCCCAACTCTTTCTCCAGCCTCCGTCTCCATGTTCCCCACAAACAGCCTCTCCGTCCAACAGCTGCTCAGAAGTGTTCCTGGCTCTGCACGTTTCGGAGACATCTTGTTCAGATCGTCTGTAGGACATGCTTCATTCATATTTGCCGTTTTAGATGAAGCATGTCTGCCACTGAATAAATACCACGATTCGGTGCTTTGCAGACCCGTAAGAATGTGCCATAGGGTGCTTCTCGTAAAATGACACCGTGATTCCTAATGAGGTCCAGAATCCATGTCTGTGCACCATCTGTGTTTGTTGACAAGCTGATCGGATGAGACCGAGAGTTCACACGAGCTAGAGACAGAGGTGGTAGAAGTACGGTCATAAAATGCTTCCTCCGATTGTGCAATTACTTCTGACAGCTATATAACCGAAGTTAACTGTTGGTTAGTGCCTGATATATAGACTGATAACATAATCAAGTCCGTTTCATGGGTGTTTACTAATATTAATGTTGATAAATAACGAATATTAATAAATAAAACGCCGCAATTATGTAGTTTAGGCATGGTATGATAATCATTTTCAAGGTTTACAGTGGTTTGGAAAAGTCAAGAGGAGTGTCCCAAATCGCATACTTATGCACTATTCTACGCCATTCTGTAGTATAAATAGTGTAAGTAGTGCGATCACACTGAAAACTCCAAAACTAACAAGTGCACTTTAAAAACACAGATTATACACTTATTCAACCAATTCATATAAAGTGTGGAATAATGGACACTTTACGCAATCAATGACCGAAGCTTTGCTCACGTAGCGAATAACTACGCTATGTTGGATAACTATTTATTTTGGTTTGTGAATGCAAAATTCTCCTACAAGAGTGATTATAGCGCCTCCCGATGGAGAATATGGTTATACTTATGGCAGTTGTTATTTGGTATTAGTTGTTTCACTAATTTGGCAACCGTCAAACATCATCTGGGTTTGAATTTCCACTTAGTAAAAAAAACATTAGTGTTCCATTTGGCACAACACTACACACATATATTATACTGTTGAGTGTGCAAGTGCATAAGTACATAGTGTGGGACGCAGCTAAGGCCTTAAAACTGCCAAAATCTTCTGCTATACTGTTCCTACGGTTTATGTAAAATGTTTTTTTTTATTTACATTTGTTTTTTAGGACAACAGTATCTCCAGCAGAAAAGATATCCAATGATGGAGTTTTAAATTGTAAGTAAATCTGTGTTTGAAACTAATGAAGACAGCTGAAGTCAATAATTCATTTGAATTATTTAGCCTCACATGTTTACTGTTCCAAAATATATGAAATTTTTCTCAAAATAAAATACGTTGTGTTCAAAGGGGAAAAAAGTTTTTTGTTTTTTACTTTGACATTGAAAAAGAACATATTTTAGATCAGTAATAACAATACCATCAAAACATGATGTTTTTTATCCAAAGTTCTCATAACGCCAAAATCTTATACCAGTCCATGCCTAATGTAGTTCGGTGAATCCCAACCATGTTCCTGGATTACCCCCAATATTATCCCCTTTGTCTGACACACCCAATATAATGAGCTGATGAAAACTAATAAGCTGGGGAATTCTTTCAACCTCACATAAAATTCCAGAAAGCGTGGATTCATAGGCCTGACAAATTTTGCTGAACAAAGGTAAATGTGATCAGTCTTTTACTCTCTGTCCAAAAATGAGCTTTTGATCTGAACAATCATAACAAGACATTTTTTCTGCAGTGACATGCCAGAATGTCTGACTCAAAGTACTGTATAATGAGTGGTGGAAAGAGTACTGAAAAATCTTATTCAAGAAAAAGTGCCATTACTTGCCAAAATAACTGTAGTGCAAGGAGTATAAAAGTATGAGCTCTGAGTAGTATTTAAAGCAGTGGTCTCAAACTCAATTCCTGGAGGGCTGCAGCTCTGCACAGTTTCGGTCCAACCCTAATCAAACACAGCTGATCCAATTAATCAAGGTGTTCAAGACTACTAGAGGCCAATAAGCAGGTGTGAGTGGGAGCTGGTTAAAGCTATATAGTGCAGAGCTGTAGCCCTCCAGGAATTGAGTTTGAGACCCATGACTTAAAGTATGAGTAAAAAGTATCCCAAAAACAACTAAAGAGTAGCGAGCAGTGTGTATTACTAATACAAATGTAGCTTACATCAGTTTCTTCTAAAGGTGTTTCTAAGTGTAAGTTAACTTTAAATGTAATAATAAACTAATGGATCAAATTTTTGTGGCATGGTGGCTCAGTGGTTATCACTGTCGCCTCACAGCAAGAAGGTCGCTGGGCTGGGTCAGTTGGAGTTTGTGAATGGAGTTTGCATGTTCTCCCTGTGTTCACAAAGCTTTACTTTGGGTGCTCCAGTTTCCCCCAAAATCCAACGACAAGCGGTATAAGTGAACTGAATGAGCTAAACATAGTAAAACATATGCTGGACAAGTTGGTAGTTCATTCTGCCGTGGTTTATATGTCTGCTTCGAGTGATCACAGTAGTCGCAAACATGCATTTATACTTCTGTGCGCTGTTTGCATGTTGCTCTGCAATAACACTTCAGAAACACTAGCTGGCAGTAGGTGTTTGTTCCTCTGTATCGAGTTTCTTCTCTGATGTGTTTTGTTTATTCTGAATGGTACCTTAATGTAGCTAAAATCACTCATTTTGAGGCGGGAACCAGCGGACATGCAATAAATCTAATTCATTCATTCATTCATTTTCTTTTCGGCTTAGTCCCTTTTATTAATCCGGGGTCGCCACAGCGGAATGAACCGCCAACTTATCCAGCATTTGTTTTACGCAGCGGATGCCCTTCCAGCCACAACCCATCTCTGGGAAACACATCCATACATTCTCATTCACACTCATACACTATGGACAATTTAGCTTACCCAATTCACCTGTACCGCATGTCTTTGGACTGTGGGGGAAACCGGAGCACCCGGAGGAAACCCACGCAACCACGGGGAGAACATGCAAACTCCACACAGAAATGCCAACTGGCCCAGCCGGGGATCGAACCAGCGACCTTCTTGCTGTGAGGCGAACGTGCTAACCACTCGGCCACCGTGGCGCTCAATAAATCTAATATTAAGGTAAATACAGTTTCCACCTGGAGCTTCTTCACGGGCCTTGACACATGTGAACACTCTCTAATGGGTTTGCGCGGCTCTCACTCCCACCCACATTCATACGCGCTACCAAGCCGACCAATTACAGAGCTTGCGATTTGCGTCGATCCGATGTGTAGTTACATTTTTGAGAGGTGCATGTAAGCGTTTGCGATGGCCATGGTGAGTGGTATGCGACCGCACACAGGCTGCAACGGACCATATAGTACACGTGCGTTTGACCCAGAAGTAGAAATCAGCCTTGAGCCGAAGGAAAATGTATGAATGGACTGTAAGATTATTTTAATGTAAGAACACATTACATTAATTTAATGCTTTTAAATGTGAATCCAAAGTGCAAAAATCTAACAGTGACTATATGTTATTGCTTACTGTAGATTACGGACTTTGAGCCCTGACTAACAAGCTGCATGTGTCCAGCAGTAGACGCCAATTTCGTGCAGCCCTAAAATAATGCATGCAATTTGTGCATGTATTTGAAAACGTAACATTCTGTAGTGCACTTAGTTATTGTTTAATCCCATTTCGCAATTACAGTAGGCATGCATCATCTCATAAGCAGGGCCAGACAGAATCTGCAGACATTTTTTGCTGTTTCTGAGGAGAATTTTGTTTAAAATTCTGTGGATTTATGTAGAATGATTTTGGGAGTATCATAAATAAAAACGTAATATAAGAAATAAAAAATACCTTTTTAACTTTTATTCAATGTTTAAAATGCAATAAAACAATTGTATTGTTTACAATTGGTAAACAAAGCAAGTCTCTCATATAACATATCTACTAAAAGACAGAAAATAGTACTTTACAAACTGTATTGCAAATAAATCATATGAATATTTTCATATTAGTCAATAATATTACTGAAATTAATTTAAAATCTGAATAAATATAAGTTTACACACATTTACTTCAAGTAAATAAACAGAATCAATGATGGGCTAAAAATCTGCAGAAAGCTGCACGCGCCTACTCATAAGCAACATGTATAAACTGCATGTAAAAATTCTTCATTGCATTCTAATAACACTTCCACACTGTTCATGCTTGCTGCATGTATAAAGCAGGTTTAAAATGAAGACATACAGTATATGATGCTATAAAAAAATACACTAATGTGCGAAATCTGAATCAATATCTAGTCTAGTCATCATAGACGCTGCAGCTCAGGCCGTTACTGTACGTCAGTGAAATTAACAATGTGTTCATTAAGAATGAATGAAGTCCCATTACTGTCCCGCTCCACATGACTGAGTGCTCCTATTAGCATTCCTCTGCTTCCTTCACTTGCCTCTCTCCATTGCTCTTTTCCTCTGTCTTTGTGCACACAAAGGGCAGACGTGTTCCTGATCTGTCCCTCGCTGAAGAGCACGGCTCCTGCGTTACTGTCATTGTGTCCTTTGAAAATTCTTGACTAGAGTCCAACGCACGTGTCAAGGTGAAACGAGCCAAATTTACAAATTTACATGCGATGAATAAGCTGTTCTTTCATTTTAAAATCCTTGATATGATCCTTGATGTAAGCACAAACATACATTCACATTCTTTTGCCAACAATATGATCAATTTTGCCTCCTAGGAAGTGTTTTAAGAGAAAAATAAGTGCATTAAATAGATTTTGACTATGTTTCTGGTAGTTGAAATGGGCAAAACATGCATGGGCGAACACAAATACGCCATAACATCCTGCCTAACACAAAATCACAACCCATTTTTATACAAATAATGAAGCCACGCATCTCATAGTAGATATATAAAGTAATCCGTGTTAAAAATACATTGTCGGCATGATAGACTGGTAAGTGAAGATGCAGGACAGAGTGTTACCATGGCAGTGGGCAGCGTGGGGAACTGACACAATGCTTGCATCAGTCAGAGGTGTAAACAGCGAACGAGTGCACAGAGACAGGATGTTCCTTCCAGCGCTCTACAAATGCTTTTTTTGCAGGGATGACGCATTCAGAGGATGATTCATTGTGTGGAGAGCTGGAATGACACGAAGAAAGATACCATAATAACGCTATTATAGCATTAATGGTGACGTCTTACAACAGAAGCGTACATATCGGGGCAATTAACTGCTGGGAAAACGTAAAAACGGGTGCGAAAACTCAGTGGCACGTAAAAGCTTTTGTTGGGGAGCAGACGATGTGTGCGCTCCTGTTGCTATGGCAATACTACATACGTGACGTGTGTGAAAAAAGCTTGTTGCTGGGGTAATGCAAGCATGTGTGTGATTTTATATGGTTTGTGTTATTTCAAGCGATGCTGTTACATTTATTAATCCGATGCCTTGTGGATTCATTCTGGGAGCTTTTGTGCTTTACATATACATGCTAAAACGGTAGCTGTTTGGCGTGAATGTGTGTAAGCGTATGGGGGAGGATAGCCGAGCCGTGCGTGTGAGTGATATATGTTTCTTCATTAACAGAGAGTATGGCTGTGTGATATATGTTCTGTTTTTGCTGAATGCGGTCTCCCACAAATGAATATTACGGAGCAGGTGGGATCAAGTATGAAGAGCTTGAGTTATTTTACTAGATTACAGTACAGTAGATGATCAATATTTTAGGAATCTCATTTAATTTAAACAGTACAATTTAAACAAACATAACTGAACATACATTACTGAACAAAAGTATATTTAATCATTGACTACATTTACATGGATATCAGTAATCAAATTATTCACCTAAATCTGAATAAGACAATAATATGATTAAGGTGTTTACATGAGATGCTTTTAAAATGTTCCTTTTTACATTCCGTTTTACATGTTATAGCACATAACTTGATAAACATCATTGTGTCAGCACGCTATCCACATTTCCTCCGGAGTTGTCTGTGGTCCTACTGACTCGATAGGTGCAGAGAATAGCGTCAAACAGCCGTGTGTGTATGGAATATCCTGTCACAAAATGCAGCGAAAATCCTACAGAACGGTAATAGCTTGATTGTGCTGTTTACCTGTACTGCACTCCAATAATTTAATAACAGACCATAGGCCACGTCTTAATTCCTTTTCTGTTTAGTTCGATGATGACCTTAATTGGATTAAATTAAGTAAAAAACGCAGTGTAGACTCTTCATCAGAGTATTGCCTTAATCGCATTAAAACCGGATTTCTGGTGACCATGTCATTGCTATATTATTTCAACTTGAAATGTTATGCTTCAGTTTTCCATCTTATAATAAGTGAGGCGCATATTTCAGCCTCAGTTATAACTTGCATAAATTGCAAAAACGTCTATGAATTATTTTGTATTACTCTTATAAAACATCTTTAGGTGTCCCCTTGAAATGTTGAAATGTTTTTTCTTAAAAATGTGTTTACTTAATGTATTTTCCTAATAGCTGTACATATACTTTAAGTAAATAGCATGTCCCTTTTACTTTTATTTAAGCATGTATTTAGTTTTACAGGGTGCCAAAACAATTGCATTAATGTAATGCAATTCAATTTGTTTTTTAATTGAGACTATTGGTGAAATATAAGGTTGGCCTATATATCAGTCGATAGTTGGAAATTTATCTCATCACAATCTGGTGTCTTCGTTGTGTTGTGTGCCATGTGTTTGCAGTGCTATGCTTTCTGTTATTAGCTATGTTTCCATCCATGTATTTTTTGGCAATTTTAAATATGCGCTTAAAAAACGCAAAGATATGCATCAATTTGGAAAATGTGCTTAAAAAAATGTATGCGCATAACTGAGTAGGATAAACTTTTTATTTGATAAAAAATATGTGAATTTACTACGCTGGAAGCACTTTTACCGAACAAATTCCAGTATGTGCATTAAAAAAAAGTCATGTGATTTTGTTACAAGAGATCATGTGATGAATGTACAAACCAGCAGACTGACCGCATTGTAAAACATCAGAAATTTAGTTTTGGTCACTCTTAAATGCCTTAGCCCAGGGGTGCTCAACCCTGTTCCTGGAGAGCCACCCTCCTGCAGATTTCAGCTGCAACCCTGATCAAACACACCTAACCAATTAATTAGGACCTGAACAGCACTTGATAATTACAGGCAGGTGTGTTTGATATGGGTTGCAACTGAAATCTGCAGGAGTGTAGCTCCCCAGGGACAGGGTTGAGCACCCCTGCCTTAGCCATTTCAGTATTAGTGTTATTATATTATTAATGACCTCCAGAATTATCAAGAGCGCCTGTGCTCAGTGTCTCACGCCTCTCACATGCGTATACTGCGTGTCGGCATTGTCTTCTGAGGGGCAAGTAAATTAATAAATAAAGAAAATATTCATGCAGCTTCTTCTACCAAAACAAATTCTGTTTTTACTTTTGATTTTTGGCGCCAGCTATTCAGAAAGTGACGATTTTGTTTGACTCATGGATGGAAACGCTGCTTTATTCGCACGTCTTTTATGCGATATTCGAGTTTCCCGTATAAATTTAATTCGCATTTTTGGATGGAAACACAGCTGTTGTCGTGTGACTCCTGTTCAGTTTTTCCCGCCATTTGTTAGTTTCAGTAGTTCCACCTTTGTCACAACCCTGTTTGTAATCTGTTCAATCATGTCTTTTATACCCCTGAGTTTGTTTAGTGCTTTGTACGGGATTGTATTGTCCCTGTCCTACCTGCGTTTTGTGTTCCAGTGCCTGTTGTGAGTGTTTTTTGTAAATAAATATGTGTTTTTGATAATTCATGGGATCAGTGCATTTGTGAGTGAGCCTTCTCGTGACAAGTAGTATCATCTGATACATGTTTCTGCTTTGCAAATGAAGCATCAGAAGCAGTATTTATATTAGTTTTGAAGTTTAAATCTAAAGAAGAAATGAATCTATTTGATATTTATTTAATTCCTACTGTAATTTATTTTCGAACAAATATTTTTTTTATGTGAGTGAATACATTTAATAAATATGCACACAATTGCATAAAATGTGCTAAGTAAATAATATTATTAAAGTACACCTGCAATTGCTTATCATGTCTTTACCTGTGGATATAGGCCATCACAAAAGTCCATACTGGTAAACCATTGATTATGTTTTGATAGTGTCAAATTAACCCTATTCTGTCACAATTTGCATTCACATCAGCTCTGAAGACATGGATAAACATTTAGAGAATCCTTAAAATGTAAGTGCAAACCCTTGTGATATGCTTGAACAGAGCTACCGGAGACCGACAGCGCAGAGACTTGGTGACCTCCAGCGCTTTAATAGCTGTCAGTGTGAATGTACCTTAACAGCCATGACAGTAAACAAGAGCATGTTTCATTGTTACACAAAGTTCTCAAGTCCTCTATGCAACTGCACTGCAAGTCAGAGGTCAAATTCCTCCTCTTCCATCCCACTTAAGGATAACCGAATACAAATGCATGCCTAGACTCGAGCCTCGCTCATTAATGGAGAACACAGAGAATGAGTGTGTAGAAGTCTCTTCCAGTAATGCACACCATAACAGCACTCCTGTTTTCTGTTTCTCTCGCTCTCGACCGGCTGGCCTCACACACACAGAGCCTCAATTGTTGCGATTATGCCAAACAGATTCCTAGGCTTCAGCCCCTCCTCAGTCTGTCCATCCATCCCTGGATCGGACTGAACTGTGGAGAAAAAAAATCTGCGAAGTAGAAAAGAGGCCAGGACAGGATGTGAGGAAGCCAGCACATCACACTCCAGCAAGCAAACGACAAGAGTTCCCAAGCACTTTAGAGGTCAGACCTTGAATATTTAAATGGGGGCGGGGCTTCTGAATCCAGAACAGGCTGATTTGTTGGAATGTGTCAGTGTCCTGTGAGAGTCCCAGAGACTGGGTCACAGTTCTGGGGTTGAGGAATACACGTTTTCAAGACTGTGGGTGGTGCAGTGAAGCAGAAACTGCAGCACTATAACCTCACTTTTAACTGAAAGTGAAACTCATGTTCTAGTGAGTGCTCTAATTTCTATATCTGATATAACTTGACAACCTAACTAAAATATAATCTTACAAAGCACTGATATATAATACTCTGTCATTTACCGTAGGTAGGAACCAGCATGTGTACTAACGCTAAAGGCTGATTTATACTTCTGTGTCAAATGCAATGTGGTCGCATAGCCCTCGCCGTGGCCATTGCACACCTCTCAAAAAAATGTAACTACACATCGCAACAATGCATAGCGCAAGCTCTGTGATTGGTCAGCTTGGTATCGCTGACGAGTGTGGGCGAGGGTGAGAGCGGCACGAACCCATTGTTCACAAGTGTCAAGTCCTGTGAAGAAGCTCCAGGTGGAAACCGTTGTTTTGTGTTTACCTAATTAATAAAGTTGTTGCATGTCTGTCCGTTCCCGCCTTAGGCCTCGTTTACACTAGTGTGTTTTAGTTTAAAAACGGCGTTTTAGCATGAAAACGATCCGCGTCCACACTAGTATCTCAACAGATCTCCCTCCACCAGAAACGTATATCACGTGACCATTTGCGCACCATTCGCGCACTCTGGGCATGCGCGTTCAAGTATAAACAGGAAGCACGTGTCTCGCTCGGCATTTGGTTATTGTTAGTCAACAAACGCTGGTTGATCGATGAGCGCGATGGTAAAGAAAGCAAGAGAGGTCTTTTTGAGGACAGACGACGAGGTTGAGTTGTTACTTAAAGTAACAAATGAATATAAAACATCTATGGCGATCGAAAATAGTGTTTACAGTGAAGACTGGTCTGCCGTCTGCCGGTGACGTTATAGCCATGTGCGCTTGACGAATAAGGAAAGGATACGCAATGACCCAAAGCCCCAATCACGTAGCGGATCTCAGCAGCCACACCTCCGTTTTCAAAGGTCTCCGTTTTCCTCCGTCTACACTGAGACGCAGCAGCAGCGTTTTAGAATGAAAACGCTCTCTCTAGCCCTTTCTAAACGCTCCGTTTTCGCACCTCAAAAACTCTGGCGTAGTGTGGACGGATGGCGTAACCGTAGCAAAACTTATGCGTTTTAAAACGAAAACGCACTAGTGTAAACGCGGCCTTAAAATGAGCGAGTTTTAGCTACCTGTACATTAAGGTAGTGTTCAGAAAAAAACAAAACATAAGCAAAAAAACTCGATACAGAGGAACATAAACACCTACTGCCAGCTAGCATGTTGAAAGTGTTACTAAAGAGCAACACAGGCGCTGTAGGTCACGCTGATCAGTTGATGCAGAAGTATAAACCAGCCTTATCCTTAACTCAAGACAGGAGACATTAAAAATAGCTATCAACCATAGCTGACATATTTCTGGCCAGAACACACCAACCCAACATCAAAGACCTAGCGACATCAAAGACCTAATTTCAGTGAAGTAGTGTTTTAGGGCTGCACTCCTTTGATGCGATCCAAGACCTGTGGAGAAATTATGCCAAGCTATCCATAATCCTGGACCAGGCTGTATCCTGAGCAGATGCTGTGGCGGTCATGGAGGAGTGGAGAGCATCCTTTGTTCCTGAAAGACCCCAGCGACAGACCGGTCTTTGCATTGATCCCAAGGGCCAGCCTGAACTTCCGCCAGTTACCTACTCACACCTGCAGCTTCTCCACAATGGACATCCAGCGTTCTCCAGCCTCCGGCTCCTAGACTGAGCTCGGCAAAAGTTTGGCCAGAGGAAAAATGGTCATGCTGAGTCTAGTTTCTCTCAAGGTTTTTTTCCTTCACTTTCGTCAATTGGTGAAGTTTGTTCCTCGCCGCTGTCACCACTGGCTTGTTGGTTCGGGACTTGTGGAGCTGCTCATCGATGGATTACTCTTCAGTGTTTGGACTTTCAGTAGTGAACATGAAACCACACTGAGCTCAACTTATCTGAACTTCAACTCTGAAAACTGGACTAACACAGTTTCAATTTACTAGAGCTTCTATGTAAAGCTATGTAAAAGCGCTATGAATTGAACTGATTAATATGCCTAACAAAACTGTATTGATGTACTGTACAAACTACTGTGCTACCTGATAACATTTTAGCAAGTCTCTTCTGTTTAACATAGTAAAAATGTACAGGACACCGTCTAATGTAAACTAAAAGAAAAAATAAAGATTTGCCGATTACATGCAAGACATCTTTTATTCATCCTCAGATCAGAAGCATAGCTATGGTAAAGTTTTGGAACAAAGTTTTTAATCCTATTATATTAATACATGCGCATCATCTATTATAAACCCAAAACCCATCAGCATTTACTTTCTTTGTTTCTGCTTCCTGCAGAGATTAACCACAAACCTCCCTGTAGATTTAAACTAGATTAGTCTGCATCACCTACGGAAATGTGAACGCTGAAAGCATGCAAAGTAAAGCACGCCACTGCAGTAGTCACCCACACACACACTAAAAAGGAACTGTTTCATTATTCCCTTCAAAAAATATCACAACAATTTCCCCTGCACACGTTACTCCCAGGTTTGGGTTTAGGGGGAGAGAGAGCAGCGATAATTTGCTGGCAGATGGCTTTTCATTATCCGTCGTGCAGGATGGAGGTGAGCCCGCAACACTGGGGATAAAGCATGTCGTGAATATGAATCCAGCAGTGGAGAGCGTCTCCTCCCATCTGTCATGTGTGTTTGTTTTCAGAGCCGCTCTCTCTGCCACTGTGTGTTTTATCTAAGCTAGATTAATTAAGCTGTTTATGAGAGTGGCTTAGCGCAGAACAATGGAAGAGGCTGTTTGTTGTCCTTATTAGCGCTCCGAGCATGAAGCGGCCACGGAGGCAAGCTCATGTAGCTGACCAGCTTGTATATACCCATCCACCCAGCAGGAGCCATTAGTGGAAGCTGGAGGAAATGTATTCTGATGGCGGGGGATTTGGAGGAATGCAAGACGAGGACGGACAACCTGATGAAACCAAAATTAGCCATTTTTGAAAGAAATACTGCAGTATTTATTATAGACCATCTATCCATGCAATCTTTTTTATTATTATTGTACATATTCTTCAATCTAAATATCTCCCCCTCCCATTTGCAGCAATATCTATTCTGTGATTATGTGTTTCCATGTGGGACAACCTGTCACATGAGATCACATTGACCTATAACGTTCCAACTAGATCCCAATGGACAAAATTAAAGGATTAGTTCCTCCCTAAAATGAAAAGTATGTTATTTAATTACTAATCCTCATGTCGTTACAAACCCCTGAGACTGTTGTTTATCTTTGAAACACAAATTAAGATGTTTTAGGTAAAATCTGAAAGCTCCCTCGTCCTTTATAGAAAGCAACGTTTTCAGACTCCTGTCCAGAAATGCACCAGAAAACATCCTCAAAATCGAGCATATGTCTACAGTGGTTCAATTTTATGTGCAGATACAACAAAAACAGGGGTGCCACGGTGGCATAGTGAGTAGCCTCACAGCAAGAAGGTCACTGGTTTGAGCCTCAGCTGGGTCAGTTGACATTTCTGTGTGGAGTTTGCACGTTCTCCCCGTGGTTGCGTGGGTTTCCTCCGGGTGCTCCGGTTTCCCCCAAAAGTCCAATGACATGTGGTAAAGATGAATTGGGTAGGCTAAAGTCCTTAGTGTATGAGTGTGAATGAGCGTGAATGGATGTTTCCCAGTGATGGGTTGCAGCTGGAAGGGCATCCGCTGCGTAAAACAAATCCTGGATAAGTTGGCGGTTCATTCCGCTGTGGCGACCCCAGATTAATAAATGGACTAAGCCGAAAAGAAAATGAATGAATGAATGAACAACAAAAACAATCATTATTCAACATAAGACCCACTCAATGTGCATACACAACTTCTTCTGTTTGAAAAAAAATCACAGCTAATATCATATCATAGCTAATATGTTAAAGGAGCGATATACTTACACTGTGATATACAGCGTATATATAGATATACAGGCATGCTGAATTTCTGTCTTGAAGATATTACTTGCATATTTAATTTTTACACAATCTCCATTCTAACTTTAAAAAGACTATAATAATGGCTGATTTTGTGCTTGTTATTCCAGTCATTATTCATTCTGAATGTTGACTGGATTTAAAAATCACTCTTCATTATAAAAACATGTTTGTGCTTACAGCATATTGACTTTATATAATGTCTTTTTAACCGAGCTCAAACCAGAACTTTATTACAACAATACTTTTGCCATTCCATCATTCAATTATCTGAATTTTACAGTGTATCTATCTCCTCAAGCCAAAAATTACCCACATGGCATTTCTGTTAGCCCACCCATCTGCGGCAAGCAAGAACCGGGCCTGCGATGGTGTGCTTTATCTGCCTGATTCTGATTTGATTTTCTTCTTCCTGATTGACTGCTTCTTCAAATACATGTAATATACTTATTTGTCTTATTTGTGTTTAATTCGATAAAAATAAACATGGACATGGCCATTTTTCAGAAAAGAGCCTATTTATTTAATTTACAAATGTTACATTTATTAAGCCTCTGTAGGCTATTAAATGATATTTTTTATTTATTTAAACTATAATAAATAAAATTACAAGCCGTATTTTACAGTTTGTTTTGGCTTTAACAGTATATTGATAACTAATCAAAGAGCTTTTAACTGAGCTCTGTGAAAAGTTTTGTATGTAGGCCTACAGTCAAATATGTAATATTAGAGCCATGGCTGTGGCGAGTCGGTGTCTAAGATGAAACTATTTCTCTTATCGGAAAACAATAAACACAGTTATCCCAGGAGTGGCGTTGTATTTGATTTTAGCAAATATGAAGAAAACACCTCCACCTTCCATGGACAAACAGTCATGCGTGGGCGTCGAGTCCTCCGCTTTCAGAACTGGCCATTACTGAGAATGAAGCTCGGCTGCCCCTTACTGGTAATGTGTTCCTAAGTAAATTTCCCTGGATGCTGCAGTTAGTTATGGCATTCTGTTCCCTAAAACGCACATTTCTAAAGGCCACATCTGTAGCATGACATGAACGTGCACCCTACTGTATACTGACACTTAGGAGAAGAAACTGTTCAACAAAGTCTTTATTTTGGTTTTATGAGAGCACAAAATAATTCTCGTAGCTTAATTGATTGGTGCATGTGGTCTGTTCTGAGGTAGGTTTCGAAAAACTGTTAATGGTGGATGAGAGAGCTCTCAGATTTCACTTTTACTTGTGTTCTGAAGTTCTAGAATGTGGGTTTGGAATGAAATTAGGGTGATTATATTAATAACGCAATTTTCTTTTTAGGTGAACTAACACTTTAGGTCTCAGCCAAAATTGTTATTGTTTGAAACAATGTTTCATTCAGATATACATCAAAATACAGAAGAAAAGAAGTCTGTTTTAGGCCACCTTTTAACACAATTATCCAGAAAATCTGTCTTGGAAGACAAGACTAGACTGACAAAGCTTCTTCAGATTCCCACATAGACAGATGCTGGAGGGGTCATCTTTTAGCTCAGTGTAAATGCAGACTCGTGTAAACCCAGGCATGTGAAAGACAATGCAAAGCAAACGCTACCTGATAGGGCTGACAGGCTCCTTCATCCGTATGGAAGTCCAGGTGTCTGTCAGAGAAGAACTCGATGGCTGTGATGGACCCGAACACTGTCTTCCCCACCAGAGGCTTGAACGTCTGGAAGAACAGAAAACACTCAGATTAGTCACTGATCTGGGCGTCAGTTGCCAAACAATAATGAGTGACATGCTTGACGGCTCAAATGGAACACAGATAAGTTTGATGCATCCCTTTTCATGGGTATTCATTTAACCTAAACAGCACATAAACACTTGCAAATGTAATTCAAGTAACAACCTGTTAAAGGTCATCAAACCATTGTTAATGCAGGAGAAATGATGTTTTATCGAAATGAACAACTTGATGGGGTTCAGCACCATGTTTACTCTGAGGTTATTTCTGTGTATTAGCTAGAATGGTTTACCAACATGAAATCGGTCATGAATTACAGTACCTCAAGTCATACTTCAATAAACACTCATATGCTTTGTTCAGTCACTGAAACTTTCATGTGATGTTTAGTTTCAGCATCCTGCCAAACAGCTAGAAATGGGGAACCACAACAGAAACACACCTACAGATTTCTATTTTTTATAATTCCACCAATGTTAATTAACACAACTTCATGATTAAAAAAAGGCTGAAAACCTGCACATTTCTGAAACCCAAGTATGCAGGAATAATTGCAGGCCCAGGTTTGAAAAAAACATAACCAAGGTTAAAACTGAACAATATCAAGTGTGTTAAACACCCGCTGGCTGCTATTCCTGCCAGTGCACAATTAAGCAGGGTACTGAAACTGCACAATTTTGTTTGTAAGGCAAGGCAGTTTATTTCTATAGCACATTTCATACACAATGGTTATTCAAAGTGCTTTACATAAACAAGAATAAAACAAACATAAAATAAAAACTATAAAAATAATTAAAAATGAATAAACCAGATTTTAAAAGCAGGTTATAAAAGAATGAAAAGGAAAAGAAAGACATAAGTGCGATCTGTCAGATGTAGCACAGTGCTCATTCAGTAAAGTCACAGCTAAACAGATGTGTTTGAAGCCTTGATTTTGAATGTGCCTAATGTTGGAGCACATCTGATCATTTCTGGAAGCTGATTCCAGCAGCAGGGGGGCGCAGTAGCTGAAGGTGGATACACCCTGCTTTGACTGAACTCTTGGAATTTCTCATTTATATGACACTAATGATCTGAGTGATCTGTTGGGGTTGTGTTCAGTGAGCATATCTGTAATGTATTGAGGTCCTAGGCTATTCTGAATGGAATTAGGAGCAATACAGTTGTTCATAAGCAATGCAGTAAATGTGCAAAATTCGGTGACTGAAAAGCACAAAATACAAACCCAATGCATGTGAAACTGTGTGTTATAATCCGTGTGTCGGTCTTGAAATATATTGTTCACGTGAGGCTTTGCACCTTAGCATGTTTGGTCCTTAAGAGCATGTTCTCACGGCGCAGTAAACATCTGCAGCTTCACCTTAGATCAGAGGTCTTTCCTGAGACTCTAATTGAATCAGAAGGCTAAATTGGCACTAGTATGACTACACAAGAGCTGGACTGAGTGGACAGTAATTGGATTCATTACAAGGCCGACCTCACAGAGTACAAAACTGCAGCTGAACTAAGTCTGTCTCTGTGTGTGTGCGTGTTTTTTTGTGTGTGTGTGTGTGTGTGTGTGTGTGTGTGTGTGTGTGTGTGTGT
>CAIGQQ010000153.1:577005-619267 GCA_903798035.1 Danio albolineatus
ATATATTTAAAGCAATCTGTTTTTTGTCATTTCTGTGTGTGTGTGACGATACAGTTGAAGTCACAATTATTAGTTCCCCCTTTGAATATTTTTTTCTTTTTTATATATTTCCCAAATGATGTTTAACAGAGCAAGAACATTTTCACAGTATGTCTGATAATATTTTTTCTTCTTGTTTTATTTTGGCTAGAATAAAAGCAGTTTTACATTTTTTAAAAACCATTTTAAGGTCAAATTTATTAGCCCCATTAAGCTATTTTTTTTCAATAGTCGACAGAACAAACCATTGTTATACAATAACTTGCCTAATTACCCTAACCTGCCTAGTTAACCTAATTAACCTAGTTAAGAGTTTAAATGTCACTTTAAGCTGTTTAGAAGTGTCTAAAAAATCTAGTCAAATATTATTTACACTATTATTTACATTATTTAAACAAGGGGGCTATTAATTCGGGGGGCGGGGGGGTTGGTTGGGTGCTAATAATTCTGACTTCAACTGTATATGTTTAATGCACGATCAATTAGAGTAAAAAAAATTTTTTTATAATTTTTTAAAGCTTTAACATCTTATTTTTACACATTATCTATAAACGCTGCCTCATTATAAATCAAATAACTGTTAGATAATAAAACAGAGTGCATGTTGCACAAGTGTGTGCATTTGATCTTAATCTGTTTTCGACTTTTGGCTTCCCAACCTACCATTTCTATTTTCATCAACAGAGGTCAGATAGACATGCCCATGTCTGGCTGCCTCCAAATCTGTCCTTGAAAGCGCACAATATAACCGCGCTGACCAACAGGAGGAGGGGTTTTTTGTCATCAGTAAACACTGTATCTGTCCAGCAATTTCTATGAAATCTAAACAATTCTTATGGTTTTAAATGTTCCAATGTGCATTGATTGTCCTTCTGCCTGCATGTCTCATCCAGAACCTGATCCTGCAGCAGGAAACACTAGCTGTGGATTTACACTACTAAAATAAACCTTTGAACAGCCACTGAACTCAACGTCTCTATAGAGTACTGACCTACTACTAAAACCCACCTACTAAAAAGATTTGCTGCACACAGTTAATATTAAAAGGACACTAACACGTATAACATAGTAACAATTACAGTATAATACAATTCACCCTTTATCTGAAAACAGTATCATAAAATAAATTAGCTTAAACCAAAATATAGTTTTTATGGCAAAAAGGCACTCAGCTATATACTGTACACAGACCGGACATCTAAAAACCCAGCAGGCACATAATGTCAAGATGTTAATATTAAGTTAGACCTAAGTCGTGACGTCAGTTGACCACAATTCAATGTCTAGCCAGCGTCTAAGGACAATGTTGTTTTGACTTCCAATAATGACATTAAATGACGTTGATTTTAGGTTGTGTTGAAAGTGACCAAATTCCAACGTCGAGCCAACATCTTAAACCAGGGGTGACCAACCCTGCTCCTGGAGATCGGCCGTCCTGCAGATTTCAATTGCAACCCATATCAAACACACCTGCCTGTAATTATCTAGTGCTGTTCAGATCCCAATTACTTGATTTAGGTGTGTTTGATCAGGGTTGGAGCTGAACTCAGCAGGAAGGTCGATGGTAACACTTTATAATAACTACACGCTATGAATCATCTATTAAGCATTAGCAAATAGTGAATTAATTATTTGTTAAGCATTAACTCTGCATTAATAAACGTCAGTAAGAATTTTATACCTGCAGCTACAAATGCTCTATTCTTGACTAATAAGTACATTTATAATGTGCTTATTAATTGTACTTTCATAATTTGTTACTGATTAATTTTTCATGACTGCATTAAGTATCACATTATTTCCAAACCATTTGTATTTAAGAGTAGTTGGTGGTTTTTAAGAACATTCAGAAGTGAGAATTATTAGCCCCCCTTTGATTTTTTTTTTTATTATTTTTTAAAAAATATTTCCCAATATATTATATATATGTACCAAAATATTTTTTTCTTCTGGAGAAAGTAATCATTCTGACTTCAACTGTATATTCAAATTAATAGAAATTAATTAAGTCATCTATGTTCTTTTTTCCTGTTCAGAATAAAACTGAGCCTTTAATAGTCATTTATAAGGGATTTATAAAGCATGAATAGTCCTCACTTTAGATTAGGTCACAAAACTGGATGAAGTTGAGTTAATAAAGCATTTATTAACATACAAATTAACTATTAAAATATCCCTGAATAATGCAATATATAAATGATGATTTGAATAGTTTATTCATCGTTTACTAACTCATTATGGATGATCGTTAAAAACCACCAACTATTCTTAAATAACTAGTTTGTAAATAATGCGATACTTAGTTTAGTAATGAAAAATAAACCCCTAACAATGTATGAAAACACAATTATTAAGCACATTATAAATGTACTTTATAGTCAAGAATAGAGCATTTGTAGCTGCAGGTATAAACTGCTTACTAACGTTTATTAATGCACAGTTAATGCTTAACAAATAATGAATTCCCTATTTGCTAATGCTTAATAGATTATTTATAGCATGTAGTTATTATAAAGTGCTACCAGGTCGATCTCTAGGAGCAGGGTTGAGCAACCCTGTCTTTAACCAATGTCATATTGACATCAAATACTGACATTTATTTAAATGGCAGCCAGTTCCAATGTCTGTTAGATGTCATATAGGTAACGTCCACACAACGTCAAGCTGTAACATGATTACATGATGAACGCTGAGTTCTGACGTCAAACCGATTTACATTTTCAAACAAAACGCAATGTCCCCACGATGTTGGGGTACACCATCAATCTGCTGGGAAACCTCATTAGTGATTCACACCAAACCTATAGCAAAATCATGATACAAATGACTTGAGATATGATTAGATGCAACGTAATAATCTGTTTATAATCCAGCTGACAGTTTAAGGACTGAACGCTTTCATGTACACACTTTAATCAACACGACTGAAACGGATCCAAACTTCAATCTGATTGAAAGAGGTGATCCAGATCTGACATAATCTGTTTGAGAGGAAAATCTAAACTACTTTCAATTAAATTTAAAAAACACATTGCACACAAGCACAAAGCCATACATTAAAGATCTTACAGATTAGAATTTATTGTTTATTTGTCTTTAAAAGAGATTTTGTAATGTATTTATTTTATTATATATTTGTCATTAAAGCAAGAAAATATATATTTGTGAAATGGACAACAAAATTTAGAGTATGTACGGTATATAAAACATTGAATAAGAAGTTAACTGGATTGCATTGATTAACATTATGAGATCATATAAATTAAGATGCATTAGCCACTAGTTTGACAATTTTTACAATTTTTTTGTGAGACTGCATAGCATTTACTCATGTTTTTTTGCATAGCAGTTAATCATGTTTTGAAGTCAAAGCTGACTGCCCCACTGCGTGTGACTCATATTATTAAAAAAACGTCGAAATACCAATAAAGCGTTCTTATCTCAAAGGCCATTGGAATATTCTGGGTAATAAGAATGATAACCATGCTATTTAGCATTAAAATGAACAGTGCAGAGACTTCACACTATGAGTCTCGCAATACAATAGAAACTTTCACATTTCCGAGTTTCTCAGTTGCATAGTTGGCTAAACTTAGAGAGCAGTAAATGGGAAAGTACCACAAATAATAGGTTTTGTATTCCAATTTGCTCAAATAACATAAGAGAAACACACAAAAGATAATGTTTGCTCAAATTACTTCTTTAAAATGAGCTGAAACAACACAATTCTTGCCTTTTTTGGATCTATTCCACTTAAATTTGTAAAAAAAAACTAACAAGCTAACTTAATTCCTTCATGTTGTCTTAACACAGTTTGATTGTGTGGAATCCAGAACTTTTTACATGCATGATATTGTTTTTAAGGACTTTCAAAAAAGGAAACAATTGTGTGACATGGCAGCCAGAAGAGAGGACAATGTCAAATGTACTGTCCCTCCCATAGACACTGCATTACAAACACCTCTTTTTGTAATTTGATGACATTATATAGTGGAGCTGCACAACATAATGCTTCATCATCTATACTGCAATGTGTGCATTCGCAATAGTCACATCGCAGCATCTGCAATGCAGAGTTGGGATTAGTTGATCTGCACTGAAGAATGTACAGTGTTTACATTTTACAATACATTCAATTACTCAATAATATTAGCCATACTTTTAATACTAGCCAAGTATCGATATTTATTTAAAGGTGCAAAAGATCTGAATGAATTCATCAGCCTTGCACTGCTACCGTTTACCACTTAGGCGACAGTACATCAGGTGGCGCTTCTTGTAATGCCGTATCGAACTCATATCAATGTTGCAATTATTCCAAATACATGTGCTGTTAATAAAAGAAATACATCTTAGAACTTACTGATGCATTTTCCCCCTTCATTTACAAATATTCTGATATATTGTGGATGGTTTTCTTGTGATATATTGCTAATATCATGATCTATCATTATCGGGGGCAAAATATCATGATAGTATCGTATCATATTACCTGAATATCTGGCTGCAGGGTTTCTGCAGGTTTCACCAAGACTTGAGACATTTTTAACACTATTATAAATGGAAGTTTAGACTTACTGTATACAGGGTTAAATGCTAAAGAATTCGTTTGAATATCCCAGTTCCAAAAGATTTTCACTAGCCCTATCAAAAAAATTTATTAACTGAATATATATATATATATATATATTTTATTAATTTTCAAAAATGGTAATTCCTAAACCCTATATCCCTTACCAAGAATAGAACAAAACATAGCTGTCAATTACTTCAGTCTACAGTAATAATGATAAATTGATAGTAAAAAACACAGGTCAGGTCAGTATCCTCAGCAGTAAATAAATGGAGAACTTAAGCAAATGTTACTGTAAGGAAAGTAATTAAATGCTATTTTTAAAAGTTTTATTGAGATGGATTGTTGGGGATTTTATGAATGTTAATGGCCAGATTGAGTAGCTATACATCAACAAATGAAGACCTGTTAAAAAAGCCAATATTGCAGTAGATTTAAGACTTTTTAAGGCCTAAAATTTAGCTTTTGAGATTTAAGACATTAAGACCTAGCGGATATCTTATTTACGCTTGCAATGTCTTTGATTCACTCCTCTACAAGATTACACTAATCAATCGGAGTTTTTAATTTCATTCTGACTAGAGCTATACCAAGTAGTCTGCCGAAATTGTATTCATTTCGAAAAAAAAAGAAATATAGCAATGTCAAATTTCTCTAACGTCGTGCAGCTCTAATGTATAGATAATAAATGTACATAAATTGTTTTAAAATAACAAAACTTTAAAGATTTAAGATACAAATGACTGTTGATACATGCCACCAACGTCGTATGTCTTATTCTGAGAGACAGCGTGATTACTATTTACAGGGAGGAGTGTAAATTTAGCACTATTAGCAGAGCTTCAACGCTGTTGTACAACCTCCTCTTTGGCGAAGAGGGAGTTGAATTAAGGCTACAGTCGCACACGCCGTTTCTAGGACAGATAAATATAGCAACAGCAGATCCACGTCTCTTAAAGGAAACCAGGCTTTGTTGCTCTAATAAAAACACACAACACACAGTGAGAAAATGATGCCAGCTGCGAGAACCAACAGAAAAAGAAGACAAAGAGAGGATAACATAAAGTCCTCGGAGCAGCTCTGCAGGTGCGGCTGATGATGTTTTACTCAACGGTTTGTCAATACGAGCATATGATTTCAATTTTGTATGACCTCCTGAAGCAATCATTATTTTCACCACAACCACAAGTCCAGCATTTTGCACTTTACGTCCAGAAGATTTCATCAGAAATGAGAGATATCACCCCTGTGACACCTTCACGCACAAATAACAGAGGAACAAAAAGCACTTCCTTGAGCGAGTGTAACTGGGTCACATCTGCCACTTGTCATTAGGGAGTTACCTCTTATCACGATCACGCTGCCAAACAGACAGCGCAATAATTGCTGTGCGTCTCCAGAATATAGAATACACCTGAGTGGATCTGGAGTCGCGCACACACACATACACACACACACACACACACACACACACACACACAAACACACATGTTTCATTCTCTCTGCAAGAACAAAAAGAGGTGGAGCTCTTTTGTGGAAAGAACGAGGCAGCCGCGGCAGACAAAGCATCTCAGAAATATGGTCCTCGGCTGGGCAGTGTGCGGCGGGCCGTAATTCAGCTATAAATATTTGATAAGGCTGAGTGCACTGGAATGTTGTGCTGAGCCGTGAGGGGGGTTCATGCATAGCCAAGTCTGCTGGAGGCTTTGACGCTCCAGGACGACACCGTCTGATGAAGGTCATGGAGACCGCTGACTATATATATGTATACACACACACACACACACATATATACGCGTGTGTGGGATCTCTTAGAAAGCCGTCATTAACAGTCAATCTGTTTTTCTATGATATTACAAATACAGCACTTTGTTGTCTATTTTTTGCATGGAAGCATGCAGTCAAATCATGCGCAACTCAGAGTGAGGGGTTTTACGTTTCTCTAAAAAAACAGTAACAAAAGACATTTTTGCATGAAATTTTCTAATTGGAATACATATGAAGCACAAAATGTCACATTTACTTTATTCATTTTCCTTCGGCTTGGTCTCTATTTTACAGCGGAATGAACCGACAACTATTCTGTCATATGGTTTGCGCAGTGGATGTTTACGCGGCGGATCATAAAATACGCCGAGTGTGAAGACAATTTTAAATATGGCAGGTATGATGGATAAGTATTAATTAATGATTGATTGGGTTTCAAATTGGAATACATATGAAATACAAAAGGTCACATTTAATTTGACAAGCTATTTGCTCTTTGCGTGACAAAGTAAATCATACACCATTGATATGGTTCAGAATGATATTTTGCTGAGTGTAAAGACATCTTGAAGTATGACACTAAAAGCAGCGATCTATATGAGTGTTAATAAGTATTAATTAGCGATTGGGGTTTGAACGATTCAATTTGTTCAAAATGGTCGATTCATTTAGTTCAGTTCAAAAATGAAAAAAAAGTGTTTCTCTAATATGCAAACATGTTTTGCATCAGCTTTGTTTGAAACTGTTATCTCAGCCAAAGCAGAAGGGACAGACTGTCATGTAGCTCAATAATACTGTATCCTGTATCTTAATTAGAGCTGCTCGATATTTCATTTCAGCATCGGTATTGTAATGTGCACTTTCGATATGCAATGTTGAGTCAGATTTAAATTTGACCAGGAGCTACAGAATAGTATTTAATTACTGTATTTTATGGAATTTATACAACTTATCTTTTTGTCGTGTTTCTAGGCCAAATATCTACATTTTCACTCCCTCCACTGGCAGATATATATTTTTTACTTGCTTTAAGAAAAAACCTCTAATTTTGGCTAATTTCTTCACAAGTTAAAAACTAAACAATATTTACACTTGATCTAAGAATGTTTTGATACTTGGGCTATAAGACCAAGCAAAGTAAGAAGAGCATTTTTACATTGTGATTATTCAATTTCTGCCCCGGAATACTGTCAGACTCCACAGTAAAGCATCAAATAGAGCTATATTTAAACAATCTTGTGAAACTGTATTCATATTGCAACATTTATCGCAGAAAAATGAAATATCTCAATATCAGATTTTTCCAATATCGTGCAGCCCTAATATTAATTTATAATTTGCTGAACTGTTGTATAAAATGAGTTGCGCTCACATGCTCCGGCAGTCTGAGATGACTATCAAAAAGCTGATAGCAATTCATGTGCATTGTATGAACCAAAGACATCAGTTTCAGGTATAATCATCCAAGTCCAACTACACTTTGGATGGCCAAAGAAGAGTAAATTAACAATGATCATTTGAGGCTGAACTGTTCCTTTACTAAGTGCTAAATTGAAGTACATTTATCTAAAAAGCTATTTAGTAAGCAACCAACCCTAAACCAAACCCTTAGTAAGTACTTGTAGTTCATTAACTCTACCCAATGCTTATTTGTGTAATTACCCCATAACACTTATATAAAATAATGCTTAATCGCATACACTTCTATCTTTTGATATCGTTCAGCATGATCGCATACAATCACCAAAATGGTGGTCTGCAAACTTCTCATATGCAAAACCAGTCACAGCAGACAGCAGTTATTCTGTTCGCTGCTAAAATCACCACACACACCCTCTCTATCCTGTAACGCTATAACCACAAATAGCATCACATTCTAAATTTGCATACTTGCAGGTCAAAGCTTGCATGAAATACCCGCTGTGGCTTGGTGGCAACATTTGGCCGACTCTGCGTAATGACATCACCCTGCCGTATAAATTATAAGAAACATAAAGTGTCAGTAACCCTTGATTTGTGGGTGGACTGCTGCTATTATCAATGACTAAGCTGCCTTAGTGTGCGACAAGCACATTGACGCTGATGTGGATTTGTTGCATCATATAGTGTAGCCCACAGTGTTGTTGTCTCTCCAGCAGACGACAGTTTTACAGTTGAGGAAGACGCCATATCCAATGTTCCATAAACACTCGGAGTGTTTGAGGGAACTCGTTTCCCTGCAGGATGTCTCAATCGCAACTGTTACTAATTTGGTTCTCGTGTCAGAGAGACTCTATGTTCGAAACGCAATAAAAGAGCGAGCTGCTTACGGTGCAGCATCGTATGCCTACTATCTTTTCAAGCACATGACCTCAAGACTTTATAGTTATGCAACTTATATAAAAAGTTATCATAATTTTTTAAAACCTGTATAAGTAAACCTGTAAATAAAACATGTATGTATGAATACTTTGCACCTACCAACATGGATCAACATTAACAATATGTCTTTGTTGGTCTTTCTGTCTTTAGACTTATTCTGCTCCTTCGGTTATACATGTATGCCTGTTTCTTGTTTCATAATGTGTGTTCATAGTCTAATCTGCGTTCTTTGCTACATCATGTAACACATTATAGGGCTTTGTGACTTATTGAAGGTGATTTACATTTGCATTTTGTCAGTAAATATGGCCTAACCTTAGCCCCTACCCAAACCAGATTGAGCCGCATGTACTACACAGTCATAGTTTACCAGGAAGCTACACAAATCAACGTCAATTTTACAAAATCTAAATCGACACTGAGATAACGGTTCTGTAAAAATGTACACCTGTCAACATTGGGATGTGAAAATTAAATTTTTGTGATTTTTGTGAAAAAGTGATTTTTAATTTGATTACATTAAATAACAGAGGTGTTGCTTTAAAAATGCATTCGATTAAAGCATTCGATTGCTTTCCTAATATTTATTCTCATTTAAGACAAAATTCGTTGTGTTAAAAAGAATACCAACCAAGATCGATATGTTTAGATATTATTATTATTATTATTATTATTATTATTACTATTATTATTATTATTATTATTATTATTATTATTATTATTATTATGTGTATATGTCTGTTCAAACATGCACCCGATACCCAGAGTGTCCACTTTCGATCCGCTTCAAATCGCATGTAACGTTAAAGAATACGTTTGGGAAACAGCGTCTATTTATCTCTATGGAGCGCGTCTGACAGTCACGCACTGCTACATGGACTGACGGATTTAAGGATTGCATAGGAGGGGCAATGGTGCCTGTAATAGAAAGGAAGGGAAATTTATTTCAAAGTGTTTTCATATAAAATAAATATAAATAAAATGAAAGCACAGAACGAATTCACATATAGGAGCAAGCGGCGTCCCCTGGAGGTTTGGCGGTATTGGTTGCGTACAGGGAGGATCGGCTCTTTGATGTTTATTGCCACCCTTCATAGAAAGATTGAAAATATCGGAGAGATATGTGAAAATACCTTTACGGGATGATAGCAAGATACAACTGTAAAGTACGGGAGAATCCCGGGAAAAACGGAAACGGTATGGTGAAAATGACAACTGTTAGCTGCATAGCTTGTCAATAAACTATGGCTGTGTGTGGTAAATGCTGAATGTACCATATTAAATAACATGCTTTCACTCCAAACTTGCTGTACTCTTTGAAGGAGATTTACTACAGATCGTAGCTTTGCGTTTTCATTTTGATTAAATTATCCAGCCCTACTTCAGTACTCTACTATACTGTAGATACAAAGTCCAAGTTTCCTTTAGTATTTCATAAAGCTACTGAATGCATCTTTATTTATTTTATTTTTTTTACATTTCAATACAAGTATGTATACATTTACAAAATTCTATAAATTCTTTGTTATTGAAATTCCCATCTGCTTTTTGTGACAGTAAAAAGATCTGTGCAGTTCTGTAGATTTTTGGTATCCCATGCATATTTCTACTACACGTTGTTGAAAGTACTGCACTGTGAACATACCCAGACACAGTGAGCGAGGCGTAAGTAATATTGTAGTCCACAAGATTTACAACCTCACCACAGACCTTCATCCCCATAAAACAGTGAAATTGAACAGAAGGATGGAATACCCAAGCCAAGTCAGCTCTAACAACCAACTCTAGTTCAATGGTCACTTCCTGTCTACTGTGTTTCTAAGTAGAGGCACAAAGCTGGCAGTATGTGTGTGTGTCCTGCTTCAGAGAAAGCTTCACATTCCCTCTGCTACCCTGAGAAAAGCCAGACTCATGAGAAACCACCACACACTGCAGTGAAAAACGCATCCCAACAGGAGGAACGGTACTTTCCCACATTTGCCTGACACATCCCACATCACACACACAAAAACTGAAACCCAACCAATGTTCCCTCTCAACACTGCAAGCACACTTTCATCATTTAAACTAATCTGAACACCAGGACCTTGATCAAAACAAAGATATGACAGAAATTAAAGGAATGGTGTCATTAACTAGGAGTTGTGCAATGTTCAAAAAAGCATTTTAAAGAAAAGAGATGTTATGAAAAATATTCAAGCTGCTCTTTTGGAAAAAGGTGAAACATTAAAAAAACAGTGACACTTCACAGAGAGGTTACATTCATTATGATGAAATAAATACAATATTTAACATCAACTAAAAAGAAAATATACTTCTGAAGTAGGGCTGCACAATATATCGTTTTAGCATCGATATCGTAATGTGTGCATCCACAATAGTCGTATCGCAAAGATATTCAAAATTGAGTCTGAATTAAAGTTTAACAAAATTGTATTAAAGGGTTTATGCAAAAAAAATAAAGATTTCCTTATTTAGAATTTTTTTTATTGTTCCTAGTCCAAATATACATTTCAAAATGAAAACCAAATTATTTTACTTACACCACTGGCAGATATTTTGCTTGTTTTAAGGATAAACTCTTTAAAAAAACGAGACAAAACTCAGTTAGAAAAGGTGATTATTAAATTTATGTCCCTGATTACTGCTAGTCTCCCCAGAAAAGCATCAAATGGTGCTATTCAAACTATCTTGTGAAACTGTATTTATATCGAAATATTTAGCACAGAAAAAAGGCATAAATCATATAAATTTTATATATACACAGTGCTTGAATACAATTCTGTTCAACTATAATTCAGACTCCACATTGCGCACATTGCGATACCGATTTTAAACCGATATATTGTGCAGCCCTACTTTAGACATATATATTCTTCTTAGTAAATGTTAATTATTATATTTATTTAATATTCATGAATTAATCTTAATTTAATCTTAACCTAATAGTGAAGTGTCACTGATTTTTAGTTTTTGTACCCAATCTCAAGAGCAGCTTGAATATTCTTCAAAACATCTCCTCTCTTTAAAATGTTTCTTTGAACACTACACAAGAACAAACTCGTTGACACAATTCTTTTGATTCTTGTATTATCTTATCAAGTTCCTGTTGTTTTATTGTTTATCAGAGTTAAATTCAACATTTTCAACTATTTTTAAAGGTGTGGTCCACTACAAAATCATATTTTAAACTTTAGTTGATGAGTAATGTAGTTGTGTGAACATAAACAACATTTCTGAATGCAAGACGCTCAAAGTTCAATGCAAAGGGAGACAACGGCTATTCCAGAGTTAGCTTAGCAAAGCCTACAGCGAATTAAGTTTGGGGACTACAAAAAAATACATCTTGGTTAATGATGTCATAAACCCTTCAGGTTACAAGCATACACCCCACGCAGCAAAGGGGCATGGCCAGAGGTGTTGTAATGTTATAGCAGGACGCTTCCTGGTGACATGGAGCCGATAAGCGAATCTCAGAACATTATGTTAGCTGACCAATCAGAGCCTCTTGAGGGCGGGCTTTTGAGGAACTAGGAAAGATGACAGTCGTTTCATGTTAGCTGAGTAGCTGTATATAATCACAGTAAGATATATATAAAAAAATAATAATGTGATTTTTCACAAATGAAGCATGAGCACACATTGCTTTGCACCCTATAAACACAATCAAGTTTTAAAAAATACACTCTGGACCACCCCTTTAACATGAAATGTTGCATTTGTTCAGTATTTTATAAATAATTTAATGGACGCTAACTAACAATATACGGTACATTTCTATTTTAATAAATATTAATAAACAGATTAATAAACACTGTGACTAATGCATTTCAAACATTCTAACTTACAATTACAACTAAGACCTTTTGGTAAAGAAGAGCAAAAATATCATTATAAAGCTGGAACAGGCTTTTAAAGTGCACTTTGTTGTTTTGTACAGCTTGACAGCCTTCCTTCACATATCTGGTAGGGTATTCCTCCAAACATCTGTTTGTTTTGTGTTCCACAACAGAAACAAAGTTACACAATTGCAGCACCAAAGTAAATCATGTAATATTCGGATAAACCGTCGCTTTTAAACTGTTGTTTTACACAGTTTCCAAGATTCTAAAGCCATATTCAAAGATTTTGAAGCAATATCCTACCTTTACATATTGAAATGGACCACAATTTAACTTGCACAGTCCTCTTTCATGGAGTACTTTGTCAAACTTGTGATTTGACAATCCAACCTCTCTCCACTCTCCTTGTATGGGAACAGAGACTTACGACATTCCTCAAAACATTGCCTTTTATGTTCCACAAAAGAAATACAGGTCATACAGGTTTGGCACCAAATGATGTCGAGTAAATAATGACCATTTTCATTTTGGGTGTGCGATCCGTCTAGAATGACTGTTCCGCAACAAGACCGTCTCTCGTCCTCCTTTTCTCTCTCTCTCTTGGATCCGAGAGGCATAATTAGAAACAGCCGCACTATGCACAGTGCTGCATTGAAGGAGCTGTTTGCTAAATGGGTCATAGTGCAACCCTGCCCTTCCTCCCTCAAACACACACACACACACACTTTACATACACCGTTTCAGGCAGTATACCTCTCAGTGGATCAAGCAGATTAAATGCCCCTCCAGACTTTGCCCCGGAGAGAAAGAACAAGACGATATAATCAGCTTACTTCAATGGAATGAACCAACAGGCCTGTCAAAACACAAGACACCTCAGCTAAAGCGAAACTAGACAACCCCTGCTCCAACACCCACCCAAAAACGGCCACACCATCCATCCCTGTCTCGAAGAAAAAAAAGCAGGGGGGTTTCCGCACAGCTGCAGTTCTGTCCGACACCCTTCGTCTGGGCCGCTCACATGTCATTCACGCTTTAATAAGAAAAATCCCTTGCAACTTTCAATCTCAGTTCCACCGGTCAACTCTTTGTTTACAACGTTTGCGGGGCTCTAAAAGGCACTGGTGCTTCCAGCCGGTTAAGTTAGCGCCCTGTAGCTGTAGACACAATAATACGATTGACTGCACCACCCAAACAGATGGTTGATAAACATCCTGTTAGACCAAGACGTGAACGATCCAACCCACCCTCATGTAACCAGCTCACCTACGCGATGCTGTCGTCCCAAAAACACACGTCTATGGAAAACGAGAGACTGTTTACCTTGAAGATGAAGGTGGATCCCAGTCGTTTGGACACACGCGCCACTCAAGTTAAAGAAAACTCGAGTGGGATGCAGATGCGCGAGCGAAAAAGAGGGCGAAAAGCAAAACAAACAGGCGCAAGTTTCTCTCAAAGGCGTCTGGTGGTTATTTTAGAGGCGTGCTTTGAAAGGAGACCGTCCTTTCTCAGACGCTGGCCACATGTCAGACATTTTATGTGGCTGACAGGAAACACAGAATGAGAGAAAAGCCTCGGCTGCCGCAGAGCTCAAAGAAACAGGGCGAGGAGGACACACACACACACACACACATACACACACAAAAAAGAAAAGTGAGGCAGACCGTTTGTTCACTTGCTCGCTCCCTCTTCTGCTCGTCTCAGAGTGTTAGCGACTCGATTGTCAGCAATGGTAAAGAACAAGTCCCGATCCGTCCAGGAAGCACTGTCTCTCGGCCTGGAACTGGGTCAGCCTGCCTGCTTCCTCCAGAGCATGGTTACACAAGCGGTTAACACACGCACACACACGCGCGCGCTCGCTCCGCCACTGCAGTGATCAGGAAGCTCTAGAGAGATAGAACAAGCGCGCACAGGCTGCTATTGTATTTTCCCCCTCGTCATGGTTTTTTTGGCTTGCTGCTGCGCAGATGAGTTTTTCTGTGGCTGTTTGTGTGGTGAGCAAATCAGTGTGGCACGGCAGAGAGTGAAAAGAAAGAATCTGAGAGAGAGGGAGAGTGAGAAAGGAAGAGAGAGGGTGGGGGGGGGGTGGCATGGAGGCGAGTGTAAACCATGAAAAGGGCGTTGCTATGTACAGTGTAACTAATCTCCCACCATCACAGGTGGCAGAGCCGCCTCACAGCATGACTCACTCTGATGAGCAGGCCGCTGGTACACACACACACACACACACACACACACACACACACACACACACAGAGATTTCCAAGGATAGTTCACACAAAAATGAACATTCTGTCATCACTGACTCATCACTTGTCTTTCCATATCATATGATGTTCAGCAAAAAACTGAAGCTCAGATAATGGTGGGCAGCACGGTGGCTCAGTGGTTAGCACCGTCAAGAAGGTCGCTAGTTTGAGTCCCTGCTGGGTCAGTTGGCATTACTGTGTGGAGTTTGCATGTTCTCCTTGTGTTGGCGTGGGTTTCCTCCAGGTGCCCCGGTTTCCCCCACAGTCCAAAGACATGTGCTGTAGGTGAATTGAATAAACTAAATTGGTCGTAGTGTATGAATATGTGTGTGTATGAATGTTTCCCAGTACTGAGTTGCAGCTGGAAGGGCATCCGCTGTGTAAAACATATGCTGGATAAGTTGGCGGTTCGTTCCGCTGTGGTGACCGCTGATAAATAAAGGGACTAATTCAAAGGAAAATGAATGAATGAGCTGAAATAATGAAAACACACCGCAAGAAGCTTGTATTACCAATATGTGGTAAGTCTTTGAAATCATTTGATATTTTTGTGTGGGAGAAAACTAAACCGTACAAGTGGTTTGAAAGAAAGGTCGCCTAAAAAGAAAGGTTTACTACTAGTGTTTATAATCCAGACTCAATGTTAATGTGCTGTACTCATTCATTCATTTTCATTCGTCTTAGTCCCTTAATTATCAGGGATCGCCACAGTGGAATGAACTGCCAACTATTCCATTTACACAGCAAAAGCCCTTCCAGCTGCAACCCAGTTCTGGGAAACACCCATACACTCTTTCATATGTTTGGCCATAGGAGAAATGGTCATGCACAACTGAGCCTGGTTTCTCTCTAGGTTTTTTAATCCCTCACTTTCACCAATTGGTGAAGTTTTTTCCTCGCCGCTGTCGCCACTGGTTTGCATGGTAGGGCTGCGCATCAATGGATTAATCTTCAGTGTTTGGACTATCAGAAGTGAATATTAAATCACACTGCACTGAACTAAACTCAACTTCAACACTGATACTGGACTGACACTGTTTCAATTTTTTATAATGCATGTGAAGCTGCTTTGACACAATCTACATTGTAAAAACGCTATACAAATAAAGATGAATTGAATTGAATCATACACACACACATATTCATACACTACGGCCAATTTACAGCACGTTTTTGGACTGTGGGGGAAACTGGAGCACCCAGAGGAAACCCACGCCAACACAGGGAGAACATACAAACTCCACACAGAAATGCCAACTGACCCAGCCAGGACTTGAACCAGCGACCTTCTTGTTGTTTGGCAACAGCCAAGCCACCATGCCTCCTGTGTTATACTTCTAAAGGCCAAATAAACATAGTATTATGATTAGTTTTGTCAATAATTCACTAATTCTGCAGCGTACAAAGCTTATCCACTTTTAATAACTTCTAAGGAGCTGATTACACCTGGGCAATTTATCCATTTATTTATTTTTTGTGGCTACCTATCAGATCGTGAAAAGTACAGGGGGTAAATTGTCGATCTTGTCATGATCGTCGATCTCATATGAAGCAAGAGATCACATGATGATGTGCGCAGGTGTTGTAGTGCCGTCCCATTTCTTAGGGGTACATTATAAAGCACATTCTGTTTCAAGGGTCAAGGGGAAGGGGAAGGGATACAAAAATATAATTGGGATTGGGCCTTATTTTGTAAACCCTTGCATGGTTGAATGCATTTGAAACAGCAACATACATACTAGGCATGGGCCAGTATAAGTTTCTGACGGTATGATAACCTTTGAAAAACATACCACGGTATCACTGTATTGCGATTACTGCTCTAAAATAAGTTCTTTTGAAGAGTCTGGGTAAAACAAAAAACACAATTTATCTTATTTTAAGAAACATTTATAATATTTTGGAGCAGTAAACATGTCAGGCTAAATAGTTATAATAAATCACTGACTTCTGCTATCTTCATTAGTTTCAAAAACAGATTTCTTTACAATACATAAAAAAAAAACTTACATACACCTTGGGAATGATATAACAGAACATTTTACGTATTTAAGTATTAAAACCTTGACTTTTCTAAACCACGATAAACCTTGAAACCGGTTATTATCCCATGCCCAACACACACACACACACACACACACACACACACACACACACAAAAATCACCTACTTTCTGCTCACTGACCTATCACATAATGATCATGGAACACGCTGTTCAGAAGAGCATGTTCATTCATGGAATAATATTTGTATGCTGTACTGAGCATTCGCTGTAAAAGTGATGCCGAGCACAACGGCTTAAGAAAGCAAGAGTTGAAAATCTGAACGCAACCGTCATAAAGCAACTCGTTTGAATGCAGTTTAACACTGTTATGCATTTTGGCTGGCTAGTGGTGATTGGTTAACTGAGAACAAAGGTTAATACCAGAGGGAAACCAGGCCAAAAGCATTAAGTTAGTTCATTACTAGTCTTTTCCTTTAAAAAGAACAAAGCTGTTGTAAGCGATCCCACAGACTCGTTTCCTCATCTCAGGTCCAGGCGACTTTCTTAGCAGCTCTGTATTCAAACAGCCATGCTGGGCTGAAATACAAGCCCGCTGAAAGCCATTAGTCACCGGACGCACTTGCAGAGAGGACACAATAATCCACATAAATTAAAATGAAGGGACAGGCGTTTGGCTCGCAGGTAGGATGTCCTTGGCTCTGACTTGGTGTGTAATACAGTAGAGGATTAAAGGGAAGTGTGTGTGTGTGTGCCCACTGGAGCGATCAGGACACGGACTGAGAGGCAGGAGTGAGGGTGGGCTTGCTTACACCCCAGTGGTCGTGCCCACCTCAAGGGCAGGACACCATGTTCGGTCTCCTAAAGCGAAGACAGCTAGAAACTGTGAGAAAATTACACGGTTCTGATACAAGTAATAACACCCGAATAATGAAGACATCAGCTTTTAAAAGCAATAATGTCCTTTTTTACATAATAGACTTAAAACTCACCAAAATGTTTTAATTCTGTCATTTACTTCACGGTTTCTGCAGGTTTTTTAAAGGTTAAGACCTTTTTAAAACCACTATGAATGAAATTCCAGACTAATACAGGAGTAAGTAGGGTTGCATGATTCTGGCTTAAATGAGAATCACGATTTTTTTTTTGCTTAAAATCAAGACCATGACTTTCTCACGATTCTGTTATTGTTAACTCTCAAACATATGGTAAAACAACAGTAATAAAATTATGCCTACGTGTAGGTCTACTGTTGATTAAAATGAACAGACTTTAAAAAAGACTTGAGTTGAATAGACTTGAACAGACTTTAATTCAAGTCAAGTCTAGTCAAACTTTATTTATAGAGCACAAATGTAGTGCTTTACCAAAAAAAAAATAATAATAATAAAGAGATTCAGATAAGAAAACAACAAGCATGTGTCACTCAAAGGCAAGGGAATAAAAATAAGTCTTTAAATTAGATTTAAAAGCATCCAATGAAGGAGAAACCCTAATGTTCAGAGGGAGATTGTTCCAGAGCCTTGGGGCCGCAACACAAAAAAGCTCGATGATCTTTTGATTTGCAGCGAGACCGAGGGACAGACAAAAGAAACTGATCATGGAATCTTAACAGTCTACAGAGCGAATATGGCCTAATAAGTTCCCTGATATAGACCGGGGCAGAATTATGCTAAGCTTTATAAGTAAAATGAAGGATTTTAAAATCAACTCTGAATTTTACAGGAAGCCAGTGCAATGAGGCAAGAACATGCCTTTAAATATGTCCTGGTTGTAAATGCACAGTAAAGTGATAACATCAGAATACAACTATCCATAATTCTGAAGTTGAATTTGTTATTGACAACATTATTAGATCATTTTTTTCCACTGGTAAAATCAAACGTATGTCATTAACAGACTCCCACATGCATTATATTCAACATTATATAGGTTAGAGTAGTTATACTGACACTGTTAAACATTTGTTTACACGCACAACGCTTTGTGTTTCCTATGAGAGAAAAAACATAGCAAATGCTTGTCGTAATCATAACTTTACAATGCAATATGATCATGTAAATCATATGCAAGGTTTTGGTTTCACTCTTACTGCCGAGTGTGGTTCAAGTCATGATCAGTGTCACTTTGAGAAAAAAAAAACACACACATGCAAATCATATTTCCCACGAGGCTCTCAAATGATCACTCTGTGCCACAAACTGAACATTATTTACAACCATATTTACTTATTACTTATTTATTACCTTTTATTGACAGCCTATGCAGGTTCTGTACTATGCAGTATACATCATTCGAGGACACACGCGCGTCCTCTCAGTAGTAAACAAACAGTGTGTCAGCTCACGTGTGATTTCGCGGATACATCATTAGATTAAGACGAATTAATTTTTTGGGTGAATTACATCTTAGAAATACAATATGTGACAATTTCAACACCAGTTGGAGGTGTCCATGTTGCTGATTAACGTACTGTATATAAAATAATATGAAGACCACCTTTATGCTTATGAACTTGAAAATATGATTGGCTGGATCGTACAGACGCTGCATTAAGATCGATTTTTAAATGACTCATCAAAAACATTCAAATTTTTTTATTTCTTAGCCACGTGTTGAGATATGTCAAAACAAGCAAACTCTAGTGTCCTCATAAGTGTCCTCAGCAGATAGCTATAAATACAAGAACCCGTTTAAAATGATTTTAAAAGACCTGTTTAAAATGATTTAAGACCTACAATACAATATTTGACTGAAAATATTTTTAATGCCAAAATTTTTGCTCATAAAATTTAAGACTCCAGAGACACCCTGTACTAGGTTAGCACAATACTGGAAATATCACTGTAATATATTGGGGTTTTTTGTTTGTGTTTTGCGATATTTATTGCGATATGAATGCAATAAATCCACCAGATGACTTGAATAGCTCAATTTGGAAGGAATTTCAAATTTTCTATTGACTGGGATGATCGATATAAAATTACTGAGCGTAACCACAGATACAGGCACACAGTAATGTTTTAAAGCCCTGAAGATCAGTCGATTCATCAGCGGATCGCTCGTATGTCAGCTTATAAACAGAGCAGCTGATCTTTGCAAATTTAAAATGCTCCAGAGTTTTATGTTACAGGGGAAATGGATGTTTTAAAAGTTTCAGTACCGACTGGTATCCAATTCCAGTATCGTGACAACACTACCACACTCTGCACTTTGAATACTTTAATACCTACTGTAGCAGCCATCGCTAACAATCTCAGGCACACTGCAAAACACCAAAAAGTTGACTCAATTAAAATTGCAAGTCAACTTGATGCACAGCTATTTTTGAGTTGACTCAACTTCCAAGTCCAAGCACACACTACATTTGACTATCTAACTTGAGTCAACTTAAAAAGCTCTGCAGCAAGTTGCCTTACAGTTTTAAAATGAGTCAATTCTGTTATTTACTCACCCTCATGATGTTCCAATCGTGATATTACTTAACTTTGTGGAGCATAAAAGTTGTTTGCAAGAATGTTTATAACCAGTTTTTGAGAACAATGACTTCTATTTGTGTGGACAAAGAAAAAAAAGGGAATCAATTATAACCAAGTTTTCTTTTTTGGATGAACTATCCATTTAGCAATTCCATAAACGCACAGCGATTATCACTTTTAGTCATTATAAATGACTTTATAAGAGGCATAAGCACAGACATGTGCTACGCAAACAGAACAGGGCTCGTACAGGCACACACACAAGCACACATCAGGAATGAAGAGCCAGTGATGATAACAGCATGACATTTGAAGCCGCCGGTGTTGAAAAGCAGGAAGTGGCAGGAAATGAGTATGGGTGCGTGAGTGTTCCCTCTCTCTCAGACAGCATGATAAAAGCCTGCTGGAGTCCAGAGCGTCTATGCCGCAGTGTGTTCTTGGCAACCGAGCTGTCATGCTCAAAAGACCCAAAGCGCTCCAACATGATCAAAGCCCATTTTCACACGCAGAAGCCCAGCCCCATGTCTCGCGCTCGTTCCATCTCTCAGCACACTGCCATTGCGCAGTCGATGCTTTAAAAATTACAGACATGCTGCTGCGATTTCCCATAAGTCTTTTATTAGTAAATGCATTACACACTCCACCAAACTGATGGTTCTTACGCTTAAAGTTAAGGATTTATTTCAAACTTAGATTTTTCAGGCCTTAAAAGAAACCCAATATAGTCTGGATTTGTTAGTTATATGGTTTTTGTATTCAAATTTCAGTCTAAAATTGTGTATGTGTGTGTGTTTGTTTTGCTTTGGCTGTTTTCTGTGGATGACAAATTAAATGTATTACACTCTACCAAACTGTTGGTTCGTACTCTTGAAGTCAAGGATTATTTCAAATTATTTCTAATCTTTTTCAGGGCTTAAAAGAAACGCTATCATTTTCACTGAGTGGTGTGGTACGGTACAGTTCGATACACTTTAATGTCCGTTTCTACTGTCAAAAATTACAAAATGCGAACCAAATGATACCAATTTCCAGAGTACCTAGCACAACAAAAGGGTGCCAAAAGAGACGCAGCTGGACACTATTGGTTTACGGAAATACATCACTAGCGTGCAACAAACCATGAAAATGAAAACAAAGGAAGCGCCATTTTTAAATACACAGCCGTGACATTACACCATTATAATATACACATAACATAACGAGCAATGGTCTGACCTGAGCTCAAACAAACCTTGTCCTTATCTTGATGAACAGCTACACAGTCAAGAAGAAGAGCAGAATCTGCCGTGTGTCCTGTTGTTGTTTATAAGGTCATCTAAAAGCGTGAATGGTTTCACTTTCTCGAGAGAGCTCTATTTGCGGTCGCTGTATTTGAAATATCAAACTTCTTTGAGTTCTTCAAAAAAACTAAGGAGAAGCTCCAATACAAAGTAGCAAATTATACTTTCAGCAAAGTAAAATGTGAACAAACTGCAGAGTTTAATTATTATCATTGCCTTTTGGACTATTATGAACTTGGAATGACAGAATTACTCTCTACAAGAGGTTAATGTTACATGTGCGAGTGAAGAATAAAAAGGAGATGTTTGTACTGACTGTGGATAATTTGAAGCCAAATAAGGCCTGAATTTATGCTTTAGGTATTTCAGTTTTTATTTGTAAATGTTTGTATTGCTTTGACTGTTTTCTATGGATGATAAAGTAAATGTATTACAGTTTGAACTGAGAATTTTTTTAGGGTTAGTCACACTTTTATGTTTACTTACACTTTTATGTCTGTTCTGGATTTATGTACTTTGTTGACCTGCCAAAACAGTATAGTATGCTTTACATTGATTCATTGTAGTGTATTCAAAGTGTATTCAAATTAGATGCTTTTTTGTTTATGTGTGTGTTTTAGAACACTAATAACTGTCCTTTTATGTTGTGACAATGTTATAAAATGTACAAATCAGTGAAAACATTCAGTAATAGCTGTGCCCAAACATGCATAATGCTGAAGGTGGATTATGTCAAACCTTTGTTGAATTTGTAGTTTATTGTTTAAATAATAAAAATAATAATAAAAATAATAATAATAAAAAAAAAATAACAAAAAAGTATCAAAAAAATAACAAAAATAATTTTAAAAGAAATAAAAATCATTTTAAAAATAATAAAGGATAATAATAAAAAAAAAAGTTATTGGATTTTTATTTGAGCCTTTCGTATTTAATTTGAATCCTAAACATTATTAATAAATGCTTTATGTACCAATCTTTCCTACTTGCTTTCAGCAAACAAAATATTTTGTTCTGTTATTTGTTAGATAAACATGTAGGGAGAACTAAGGGCTTTAACAAAATATTTTGACTTATTTGAGTTTACTCAAAAATGTGTGTGTGATAGTTGCCTTATTATTTTAAGTTGGTCCAACTTTTTATTTTTTTACAGTGTTTGATTTCCTAGTTTCGTGGTTGCTACAGTGCTAAAGGTGTGTATGTAAGTGTGTTTATATTGCTTTCTCTATGGATGACACATTCTCAAACCGCAATTAGTCAATTAAGCATAATGTCTGCATGCTATTAGCTGAAATATTTTCGTATTTCCCAGTAATTACCATCAGCTGACACCGGATTCACATGCACGTGTATTAAAAGACACTGAGTGTGTGAGGTGTGTGGAGGTGCGTTCATCCCAAAATGTAATTCTATTCACCCAAGCAGAAATACCTTGCTTATTCAATGTGTAAAAAAGCTAATTTGCATAAAAATGTGCAGTAGCAGGCAGCTGACTATATACAGAACAAAGTGCTAATGTAAATGAACAGAAGTATTGTACAAGAATTCATGAGCTAACAACGAACAACAAAAGTTATTGTTAATTTCTAAAGAAACTGCATTTAACTGTTGTGAAAAAACATTGACAAATCCAATATCCAACACAAATGACATATTAATAATAGTAATAATTTGTGAAAAGCACAATACGGTCATCATTTCCTAAATGTGCAAATAAATTATGCTGAAACTTAACACAGTTCTTTGCATTTATAACTTTTTCGCCTCTTTTAAAGCTTATCTAAGATCATAAGTAAAACAAAAAGTAATAAAAACTGCCTTAGTTTAAATTGCAGAGAGTTTAAAATCATGATTTTAGAAATTAAAAACCATCAGGGAATTAAGTGAAGACATTCACTAAGCACAAGTTTCATGTGTTTAATTGAACCTTTTTTAAATGAGCCTACACTCAGGAGTCTGAGAAAAATGCTACAGTAATTTTAGAATAAAATATCAAACAGCATTTAGAGTTTTTTTCATCTAAACTCTTCATACAATTGCAGTATAACCAGATTAACAAGTACTAATCTAATAAATTATTTCTAATAATGTCAGTTCTTTCAACAGTTCAATAACTTAAGTGAGTGATGCTGAAAGTTTTACACTCTTTTTGCATTTAAACTAAAAAGTTGACCTAAGATCATTCCATAAGAGACTTAAGGAATGAAGTGAACAGATTCACTTAGCACAGGTTTCGTGTGATTAGTGAAAATGTGAAGCTTATCTAGTTTAGCCAGTAACAGGAATTTCCTGTCATCGTCGCGTCAACAGAAACTAGGTTGTTTTGAAATAATGTGACACTTCATGTGCTGTAGTGATTTAACAGGTTACACGGATACACAAGACGTGAGTTTATACACTCCAGGAACAATATGTCAACAAGCCAATGACTCAAATCACAACTTTCATAGGACACATTCCAATAATACAACAATTCATGGCATCATTGACTGCACTAAATTACATAATCATTTATTATAAACATTCTTTTATTAAATAGATAGCTCAGCATGTTAGAACAATTTCTGACATATGATGCTTAGTACCAAATTAGTTGCTCAGCTTAGCCATTATAGGCAAATACCACACCAGGTGTCACTCCTGTCAACTAAGAACAGGAAACTGAGGCTATAATTCACACAGGCTCACCTAAATTAGACAATAGAAGATTGGAAAAACGTTATCTGGTCTGATGAGTCTCGATTTCTCCTGTGACAATCGGATGGTAGGGTCAGATTTTGGTGTCAACCATCAATCCATCCTGCCTTGTATCAATGGTTCAGGCTGGAGGTGGTGGTGTAGTTGTGTGGGGGATAATTTCTTGGCACACTTTGGGCCCATTAGTACCAATTGAGCATTGTGTCAACGTCACAGCCTACCTGAGTATTGTTGCTGACCATGTCCATCCCTTTATGACCACAGTGTACCCATCTTCTGATGGCTACTTCCAGCATAAAAGCGCAAATCATCTCAGACTGGTTTCTTGAGTTCACTGTACTCAAATAGCCTCCACAGTCACCAGATTTCAATCCAATAGAGCACCTTTGGGATGTGGTGGAATGGGAGATTCGCATCATGGATGTACAGCCGACAAATCTGCAGCAACTGCATGATGCTATCATGTCAATATGGCAAATCACACAAATTTTTTGCATTGGTGAGCATGAGAGACTTTTTCAAAACAATATTTAAAAAAGAAATTGTCAACCCAAAACTTCTGAAAGGTATACACGCAAACAAAAGTAGCCGGAGAAAAGGACAAAACATCACTCGACGCATTATGGCTTTTGCTAGCAATTTCCCCTATTTTCTCTAATGCAAAATGGAAGCTCCAGACATTGTGACATTTCATTTAATCGAGCGCTTCTCTCTCTGTTCTGCCTGTTTTGCATAATAACTTTAACCATTCAAATTGCTCCGCTCTGATAGGGTCAGGTAGCAGTTCGGCAGCTGTGATCGCATTCGCGCAATTAACGTTCCGGTAAATGCTCTGGCATAAACCCCCAGTGAGCGCTATACCTTATCTCTTGCTTTTAAGGTCATGAAGATGAAATACGGTGCCAATTATGCGTCAACCCAGAAGAGTGGCAAAAAAGGAAGGATTTCGCTGGTGAAGATTTTAATCGGCACACTTATATGATTCCCAATCAATAAGAGAGTGTAATCTTCAGCTTGTGTGGATCAGGTCTGGAGACCAGGAATATCCCTTTTACTGCAGAGACTTTAAACCTCTTAATCTGTCTGCCAGCTGCCCAAGAGACAACTAAGCAAACCTGTGCTGACAAAGGCCTCGGCAGCATTTCATTGGCTGAAGTGTTAAGTGATTTTGAGCTTGACTATCTTTTGATAGTCAAAATTAATAGCCTTCCTGGGAAATATTAATTCTTTTGAGAATATTTAATTGTTGTATTAAAAACATATTATATAAAAATAAAAGTGTTGCTTAACGGAGATTTTTTTCCAACTTTTAAATACAATGCTTATAATAATTAATTTCTAATGACTAATTTCTTTTAATGTCTTTGCCAAGGTGACAGTGCATAGAATTTTTCTATTTATTTTGCAAGACACTAGCATTCAACTTTAAGCACAATTTAGAGATCACAATGTGAATGGCAACATCTACGGCCTGAGGTATCAAGACATTTGTGTTGCCCATTACATTACAAACCACAGGAGAGGGCAAATTCAGATACATACTTTAGCCTTCACATCAAACCTTCTGAAAGCAAAGAAGGTCAAGGTGCTCCAGGATTGGCCAGCCCAGTCACCAGGCAATGAACATTATTAAGCATATCTGGGGTAAGATGAAGGAGGAGGCTTTGAAGATGAATCCAAAGAATCTTGATGAACTTTGAGAGTCCTGCAAGAATGATTTCTTTGACATTCCAGATGACTTTATTAGTAAGTTATTGGAGTCATTGTAGAGGTGTATGGATGCAGTCCTCCAAGCTCATGAGAGTCATACACAATATTAATTCTGTTTCCACTGCACCATGACTTTATAGCCTATACTGTACAAATACTATACTATCTAAAAATAGGGTAATCTAGAGGCCTTTGCCTTTCATACAAGCCACTTCTGATACCAAATGATCTATCTAGTCTGTTAAACATCACATGGGAAAAATTTGAAAAAGAATCAAATTTAATAATTTTGACATCAACTTTATGTAACATCCTCGCCTCTTATTTTTTAAAGAATTATAGCAAATGACATAATAATAATAATAATAATAATAATAATAACAACAACAATAATAATAATAATAATAATAACAATAATAATAATTTAAAAAAGAAGAAGAATATAGCAATCAGATATAAGCATTATTAATCATCTGCAAAGTGGTTTATCGTGTTTACGAATGATATCTCAAACTCTTGTTTTGGTAATGGAGGTGGACACATGACATGCTCACTGTTTGACCCAGGAATCCCCCATCAGCGGTCTGCTGTAATACCACAGGCTCCATCTGCCACCGCCTCGGATTAATACCACAGATCTTATGAGAATGCCAGGCTGTTCGCACAAACAGGAAGCCGCTGTGCAGATATATAGCCTCAAAGATCACACGAAATTTAATTTATGTCAGCTTTTAGGCTGAAATCTACTTGGTAGTTTGTGTGTATTTTTTATGTGTGTGTGCAGCAAATATATAAATAAAAGATAGAAAAATATAGTCAAATATAATAGTCAAAAATTATAAACCTGTATAAATGTAATAGTCCAGTAAAAAACATTTTAGATGGTAGTTTAATTGGATTTCTGTGAAAACTAATAACATCCTTTCCTTCGTTTTAGAATATATTAAATCTTCATATTTCACTTCATGATTTCGTTAGGTAAATGTCATGTTTACACATAGGACAAAGACGAAATGTTTCTAGTGTCTGTACCAAACTATGTCATTTCAGCTTCAATACACAGAAAGCATATTAAATTCAAATAAAAATGTGTAATGCTGTATGATGTTTATAATAATGCTAATCACGTTTGAGAACATATCAATAGGGTTAAATAATGTTCCATGGTGATTCTGTGTTTCAGAAAAATTACAACAATTATTCTGACCAGCACTTGAAATTTAAAGAAATATTAAAAAATATTAGGAAAAACCTGCTGGTTTGAAGGAAAGTGGCAAAACATTTTTAAAAAATAAATAGTTTATTAGAATTTAAAGGGAAAATTCACCCAAAATGTAAAATTCTGTGGTCATTTACACACCCTACTCTTGTTCTTAACATATGAGAAGAGATTTAGAAAAAAGCTGGTAACTGGTAGTCACTGACTTCTATAGTATTTTTTTCCTACTAGGCAAGGCAAGTTTATTTATTTAGCATTTAATACATTCATACACAGTGGCAATTCAAAGTGCTTTACATAAACAGGAATAAAAGAGAAAAAGAAAAAAAATATGAACAGTGATTAAAAACAAATAAAAACTTATTAAAATGTGTTAAAACTGGTTATAAAAGAATGAAAAAGAAAAGAAAGACATAATAGCGGAATCTGTCGGACATAGCACAGTGCTACTACAGATTCCGACTTTTGTGTTCAGAGGAAAAATTAAACTCGCAAAGGGTTGGAACCACAAGAGGAAAAGAAACGGTGAGTAAATTATCATTTCTTTGGGGTGAACTATGCCTTTAATGACAGTGATTCATGTTCTAATTATACCTGGCAAGTTTCTGAGGTATATTAGATATTACATTATAAGATATTTTTTATTGTAATTAAGGGAGACTAAATGCTGGTAGTAAAAGGGAGTTTACATGGTGGTAGTCATTAGGGTTTGTTTAAAAAACAAGACATGCCATAAAGTATAGGAAAAATACATCTGTACTATACCTTTATAACAGTAGTTTACTTTTTAACTTAATAATAAGTATTTTAAGTTTATCGATCTAAGCTCAGAATTAAATTATTATAATTTTCAAATATTTCCCAAATGATTTCTAATAGAGCAAGCAAATTTTTACAGCATTTCCTATCATCTTTTTTCTTCTGGAGAAGTCCTATTTGTTTTATTTTGGCTAGATTAAAAGCAGTGTTTATTTTTGTTTTAAAGCCATATTAAATTCTAAATTATTAGTCCCTTAAGCAATATTTATTTTCCAATAGTCTACAGAAAAAGCCATCATTATACAATGACTGGTCTAATTAACCTAGTTCAGCCTTTAATTTCACTTTAAACTGAATAGTATCTTGAAAAATATCTAGTAAAATATGTTGTACTGTCATCATGGCAAAGAAATCAGTTATTAGAAATTAGTTATTAAAATTATTATGACTAGAAATATGTTTAAAGAAAAAAATCTTCTTTTAATAAACAGAATTTGCAGAAAAAATATACACGGCTAATAATACTGACTTTAACTGTATGTATGGAAACCGATTGCCTGTCTATGTCAAACTAATGTTGGTATATTCCCTGTCACTAACATGAACTTTCCAATTGAAAATCAAATCTGATACACAGTGTGCTCAAAGCTGACAAACTTGAAGATGATGTTTGTAATTCTGAGAAGAAGAAGAAGAAGAAGAAGAAGAAGAAGAAGAAAAGAGAGAGAAAAAAAGAGTCTGATCTGAAAATGGTTACACTGGAAGCTTTGCTTGGTTTGTGAGATATATGTGACATTTATCTGACTATCAATGGGACTTTGTTCTCTTCTTCTTCTCTCCTATTCACCAGCAGTGCAAATGACAACACAAATCACACAAGCGTCACCAAAGGCAAATGACCGTGTCAGTGCAATGCAGGTCATGTGTTTCCACATAAGGCCTGAAAACACTGCCTCACTTCTGTATGAAACTCTTAAACTCCTATATACATATTTCCAAATAAACAAGCAATCCAAAGCATTGAAGAACATCGTGTGTTTGTATTTGTCCAGCTTCGTACATTGCTACTCAGGTCTGCCACAGAAAAAGCAACACCAAGCTGTACAGAAGCAGTGTGATTTGAATGTAATGAGATAAAAACCTTGGTCTTGTAATGTAATAATGCAATAATGAATAGACAACATGTATTTGGACAGCTAACTAAATTGCTCAGCAAGACACTCAGCTCTGCCACTGACAGTGGGTCATCATCGGAAATTAAGCAATGTAAAACTAAACAGCCCAGCAGACCAAACCTAACTGAGTAGCATTAAGGGTTGTTCCGATTCTGATACTGGTATCGGATGTGATACATTACCAATACCAAAAAAATGCTGGCATCATTATCAGCGAGTACTTGTACTGATCCTTTGCGATTTCTTTTTAATGAGACATAAAAGTTTACCCATCGGCTGCTAGAATTGCTTACCAATGCAAACTTGCTTCATTCCAACAAAGAGAAAAGACAGCCAATAATTGATAAAGATAACAGACAAAATGTTTTTTTTTTGGGGGGGGTTAGGCAGTGTAAGTTACTGTTGCACTTTTTTTTTTTAATTGTATTTTAAACTGAAATGCATTTTATTGAACAAAATTGGTTTTAGATTTTAAGTTCTAAAGAGATTATTTTCTTATAAAACACACAACAAAAGTGGTGAAGAAATGATTAGCAGACAAAAACATTAACGTTTTGCAGTGGCCCAGCCAGAGTCCCGACTTAAATCCAATTGAGGATCTGTGGAGGGAGCTAAAGATCAGGAAAGGAAACCCTCCAACCTGAAAAAGTTGGAGCTCATCGCTAAAGATAAAATGCAAATAAAATAAAAGATAAAAATAAAAAATAAATTAATGGGCAAAAATACCAGTAAAGACCTGCCAACAGCTGGTCAGCAATTATAAGAAGCGTTTGATTGCTGTAATAGTCAATAAAGGCTTCTGTATTGATTATTGAGGATGATATGAATAATTTTGCACATGCCACTTTTTCTTTAAAGGTAAATAAAACCTGATTATTTTATTTTAAACATTGTTTTATTATCTTTTAGGAGAAGCCCGTGTCATTTTCGGAAAAAAAGGGGTGTGAAAATTTCAGCCTTGGCTGTACATATATAGTTTTAATACAGTTATATTGTGAAACTAAAATACCCTTTTCAGATTACAGTACTAGATTTTTGGCTGCATTTGAAGTTTCTATTTCTGTGAAGACATTAAACATTTTTACTATTTGTTAAAAATGCATATAATGTTCGAGTTCATCGTATATATGCTAAGGTATAAGTCTGAAGCACACCTTAAAATAAAATAAAAAATTGCAATTCATACAGGCTAGTTGTAAGCAGCTGTTTACAGATGTAGACTCAAGTATCAGAATTAGTATCGGTATTAGTATCGAAAAGGGAAAGAGGTATATCGGAACATGTCTAGAAATATAAATATCATGTCACGGTTGGGGTTGGGGAAAAGGAGAGCTAGGACTCAATTGCAACAAAATGGGTATTTATTAATAATAAAAATAAAATAAAATAGCAAAATAAACTACCCCGAGGGGGAAAACATTAATAAAACAAATAAACAATCAAAAAACAAACTTGACTGGGCTGGCAGGGATAGAGCAGGGCTGGACAGGGCTGGACACGACTAGACAGAAGGAATATCGACGACGCACTGGCACAGGACAGCAGACATGAGGAGAATTTAAAGCAGACATGATTAACAAACAGACAGGTGAACATAATAAACTAATAATGGGTTAACAAGGAGGGTGGGGCTAGACAATAGACAGGAGAGCGCATGACACAAGCCACGCACTCACACAAGACTAGAACACATGACGAGCACGCGGTGTGTGTGTGTGTAAACACACACACCACATGCTAAACACAACAACAGAGGACAGAACGCAAGACACAAGCATACGATAAAATGAAAACATCCTACCGTGCGCTCACACATAAGCAACGCGCATGCTTCATCCCAGCGCCATCGCGAACTAAACGGAGGTGCTGTGAATGAAGCAGCAAGGTGCCGACAGAACAAAACAAACACCAGGACGAGCGCGCGATCGCGAACACGCCCAGACCCCGTACCAAACGGAAGCGAGCACAGCCCAAGCGCGCCCACAATCCGCACGCATACATAGACACAAGGACAAGACACAGGACTAGACAGAGCTAGTGTCCGGACTCTGCCACAAGACAAGGATTAACAAGACAGGATTGGCAGAACCCTGACATATCAGTTTTTCCACTTATAGCAAACAGAACCCAAATATGAGCATGGTCAATTAAACACAGAACACGACTTAAGAGGCACTGAGAACAAATTCACTTCATGAACATCAATTACGAGTGCATGAGCATGAATAGTTACATAATCAGCATGGATTTGGTGCATCCTGTGGTGATTTGAGTCTTTTTAAAGGAGCTTGTCAAACGCTGAGACAGTGAGACACTGAATGCACAGTAGAGTCCGCAGGACACACATAAAATCCCTCTCAAATAGTTGCCGAGAAGATATAGGCACAAATAACCGCCAATGAGCCGTCTCAGTCTGTCACCGTGTGCTGCTTCTAAAATAAGACACAAAGACACTAACACACTCGCTGCTGCTGTGACACTTGTGACTTATTACACAATTCACACGCTCCACATCTGCTGATTGGCCTCGGAGATTTGTTCCTCATTAAAAAGCATTACACAAAGGCATGAATGGCATGGCTGAGAAATCGCTTTAAAATGATGTGCGCTTAAATGAGATGACATCACTCAAGTCCTAACATTTATATGACATGGAATGACTTTCAAATGACACGCACCCTTGCTAGAAACTCTCGTTATTGGACACTTCTGAATGGGAAATAGATTAAGTCTGACTCCAAAAGCAAGCACTATTAACTGAAGCTATCTGCATGATGCGGCATCCATTCTGAACCAGTCCAGCATGGGAAAAACTGTATCGCTATAAGATGACACTGGTTTAGGTTTTTAAGATGTAGATTTCGCTTTTAAAATTCCTTTTCCTTCCCCATTTAAGTCTTCATTTATCCAAGCACATGAAAAACATACAAGAGAAACTACCGAAACAACATTTCAGTTTCAGCCCTTGGCTTAATTCAATTGTTTTAATTGTGTTATGTAGATTTATCCAATTACTAACTGTGGTATGAAATACATTTAGAACATACAGTAATAGGATTAGCTCAAACTGTAAACATCTCTTTCAATCGTATGACTTAACGAGATCATTTATATCAGACAAACGCTAACCTTAAAGGTACTTCAAATGTATACAGCAACTAAATCAATAGGGGAAACGACTATAGAATACACAAGACACGTCACTCGTATAGTTTTGAATGGAGAAAAGTGGAACGGTCAATATGGCGAATGAAGGCCTGCCTACTAGTATAGGAGCCAATCATCGATCGCTATAGACCAGGGGTGCCCAAACTTTTCATATAAAGGGCCAAAAATTAAACATCTGTTGGCCGAAGGTAAAGTAAGAATGGGTAACTTCCTAGTTTATTTCCTAATATTTCAAAACAAATACAAATAAATAAATAATTTTAATAAATAAAAAACATCACTTTAAATTATATTTTCTAATGCAGTATAACTTTTTAAATGATAACTTATTGTAATAAAAACATAAACAAACACAGTAGAGTTCAATGCTGAATACACTAGTCAAGCTTAATAAGTCACTGATTTAATTTGCTCACTGAAGTCTCTGCATTGTCGGGTGAAAGTATGCACATTTAAACAAAATCTGATGAATTTGGCCAGTTAATTGTAGCGTTTAATTTTACTTAGCTTTTAACAATAAAACAAGCACAAGGTTGCATTAAAGGGTTGCAGTAAATTTAAATTGACAATCTCAAAATCATCCGCATCGTTCTCCCTCTCTTCTCAGATGGGATGGCGGGCCAAATCTAAGGTTATTATGGGCCACCTTTGGCCGCCGGGTCCTAGTTTGGGCATCTCTGCTATAGACTGATGTTTCTCCGGAGGAAAAGCTCGGATCAGACGTGTACTTTTACGACAGTGGAATCTCAGCGAATACTTGCTTCACAGACATGAGAAATATCTCCACATAAAGCTTGAAATCTGTACTTTTAAATGAGCCAACTACACCTGAAAACAATTTTATTTTTGGTTTTGTAATCTGTATGAGATGAACACGAGGCACAGTCTGCCCTGTCAAACCCAAACAAAACTTGTAACCAAAGAGTCGCTGTCATTTATAAACAACATTCGCCTTCGAGGCTTGTGGATTACATTAGAAGACCAGCTCGATCAGATAATCATTTATCAGAGGATGATAATGTGTAACACTGCCATAAATGAGGTTGGTGTCGTGATCTCACTCATTTCGAGTTCGCATGTGCATTAGCTTGGGCAACCTAAAAAATGGGGTGGTTTTGTTTGATACGATCATTTAGAAACTAAACTTATGAGACAGTTGTTGTTTAATTTTATTGGTGATTCCAAATATGTAATCGTAAGCTTGGCAGTTTTGGAGAGCTTGATGTTTCCTTATTCAGACAGAATGCCAGAGCATACTGCATGAGAAGCATTTCAAAGACGGCCCTAGAGTAAAATGACTTGCCTTAAAGAGGCCTTGACAGGGGTCAAGAAGTATAAAGGTTATTTTACATAGTTATATAAAGCACATTTAAGACATAAAAATATCGTTTATGTAAATATATCGGTAATTGGCTAAATGCTAATGGTGGATCCTTATTTCAGATTTTTACATGTAATTTTTTCACATAGGTTACAATAAATATTTAGGTACACACTTGCATTTAAAATGAATTTTACAATTCTACAATTTTACAATTTTAAATTGTTTAAAACAAAGTTGGAGATCCAAATGCAGCGTCTTTATTTACAAGAATAATCTGTTAGGCATTGGTCAATCACAGGAGCGAATGGGTACATACAGGATAATGCAGAGGAGTAGGAAAAAGCACAATATGGTAAGGCAAAGAGATCGGTACAGGCGGCTAACGGCACAAACAATGCAATAGGCCAGGGTCAACAGGCACGGAAAGACTAGACAAAAGAAAACCGCTTCATGATGTTACAGATTAACAAGACTCAGCACTGTGTGTGTGCAAGTGTGGTGCATAAATAGTCCAGGATATCAGTTCATGGTGAGTTACCAGCCGTGTGGGTGTAATTAGTGGCAATTAAGAGCTGGTGTGTGCGAGGTGCATGCTAGGAGATTTTTGAAGTTATACAAAGTTTAGCTTAATATTTTAGTCAGTTTGATTGACGCAAGACGAGATGACTAGGAAAGTTCATTTGATTCAACAAAAAAAAAATTCAAGCAGCGAGAATTTTTTTACAATGTAACTTCACTCTCAGAAATAAAGATACAAGAACTGTCACTGGGGTGGTACCTTTTCAAAAGGATCCATATTGATGCCTTAAGGGTACATATTAGTATCTAAATAGTACAAATGTTTACCTTTTGAATCTTTAGGGACTAAAAATATACCTTTCAGGTACCTATAGGGACTGTTTCTCAGAGTGTTCCATGAACTTAAATTTCTTTATTTGGTCTTCAATCAACAAACTCCTAACAGCCATAAACAAATTTCAGGGATTACGAAGAAGCTACGAGTAGAACCTCTTAAAGAAAACATTACTGGACCCTGAAGACAGAGCCAATTATTCCAAGAAAAAACTTTCTAAAGGTAGCAGCAGCTCTGTTCTGGAGCTCAGAGGAAGACACTGGGGCCAGACAGTTGTACCTTTGTTTCCCTGTCAACAGGCCCACTTGTTGCTCACAGGGATTGGACAGATAAAAGAGAGATTGTGGTCGCCTAGCCTCATGATATCAATTTGTGTGTGTGTTCTTTCAAGCTGGGCTTGTAAAAATAGCGGCGCCTTTGTGAGAGTCAGTGAAGCGTTATGGATGGCTCTAATGTGAACGGGGGTGTCCGGAACTTCTAGGATTTAAACTAAAATATCTAAACGGCTTTTACAAGCTGTAAACCAAGCATTCTTTGAGTCACCCAGCTGTACTTCTACACAAAATTCCCTTCCTGTCCACATTTTACGCAATCTGTATAGAAAAACTTTAACGGTTTAAATCTATTAAACGCAGCTCCAATCTTCCGTAAAGTGTGAATGTCTTGGGTAGAGGCAGAGATCTCCTGAGGGCCTCGGGCTACGGACAATCTTTCGACAAACTGTGATGGATAATTATATCATCAACTATTGTCAAAGAGCCCTTGGAGGACTGCCGACGAAATATTCAAACAATTAACAGCTCGTTTTATTGATAGCTGGATTTTTAAAGCAATTAAGCTTCAGAAATTCCTTTGCGAATTATTCAAATCCCACTCATAACACTAGATTTGAGGGAAGAGAAGCACTCCGGCACCAGAGAAACAGAGAGAAAGAGAGAGAGAGAACTGTGGCTTTAAAATCAAAGCCAGCTGGAATATGCAAATGACAGTTTTATTATCAGCAGTGCTGCGGTGCTGATAGGGTTTCGCTGAGTGTACAATCGCAGCCGAACAAACTTCCTGAGGGAACGCTGGCCCCAAAGAACGGCCAGTTTTTTCCTCTTCCCAGTCTCGGAGCGAAGCAGTTTATTACATGAATATTTCAAAAAGCCCATTTCTATTCTTGGCAAGCTGCAACCTCGTTTTAACACTATACAGAGTCTATAACTCAAGCTAGCGGTGCCACAAACTAGCCTGAAACGATTGCAGCAGAAGCATTCTGGGTTTGTTGCATCATTTGTTTTGCAGTGTAAATGACAGTGAGTAAGACTGATTTCAGATTTCAGCCTGTGATGATGGCACATTCATGGACCACCCATACTCAATGACAGTATGAAGCATACATAAAAAATTTTTAAAAAGCCATGGGGTCTCATTTATAAATGTGCGTATGCCACTTCTGCCTTTCATTTAAGCCACTTCTGATACCAAATGATCAACTAGAAGTCATGTTATTACTTGTTGTTCTTAAAACTTGGATAGACGACAAGACTTCTGTCAGGTAGTGTATATATGTCTGGTGTACGTTCCCTTTTAGTATGGTTTCTATACAAATGAGACCCCTAGACGTTTGTTTTTGTTTTTTTCATTGGTTGGTATGCTTGAAATTGAACTTTGAACTGCTAATGTTTATAAGCTACTCTAACTGTCCATTGTGCAAGAGTTATTAAGCTTTTTAAAAAAATCCTTGATAATTTGGATGAACAGACATTCTGTAATTTTTCACATTATTGTTTTTTTCCAAATCCATATGGATCACCCTTTTTACTGTTCACCAGTCGTCTGGGTATAGAAACAACTCTGGTGTTCTGAATAACAAAGTCCTGCACAAAGGGCAGAAGCCAGGGCGTGCATTCAGTCGCTTCACAATTTCGTTTTTCTCCCATTGGCTGAGGAAAAAGGCAGTGTCTGTACTGCTCTCGCTCTCTCTCTCGTGCTGCGGTCGCTGTCAAACCCATCATCCCCAACCTCCTCCCGCCGAAAATGAGGTCACACGGAAAAAACGAAAAGTAAAGCTATAAATAATACACAGCTACCGCAGTGAGTGCATTCTGAGAACAAGATATTTTCAGGGCACCATCTCTGCACAGAAATATAATTCTTCAGGCAGATGAAAACATCTGTTCTGCGTTCCCAAAGCGTTTTTAGATTTTCGACGCATCTCTTGTTGCATAAGACAACATAAACCAATGCCTTAGAGAAGACATTTAGGGCTTAGATTTGGATGCGAACATAAAAACAAATCAAATATGAAATCAGGTAAAGAATGTGGTTTCATATTTCAGAATCTAAGTCCACGATCAGACTGTTTAATGAGTAAACTTTCTCCAAATATGACTTAACTTACATTATATGAAGCTATTTAAACACTGTGTCAGCAAACTTGCCTTCAGGTCAAGCTCGATTCTGGCATGAAATAGGAATCATTTCTCATTACCAACATGAAATGAGCTGTGAACGCAGTTTCATATAAAAAGCTATTTGTACCCATGTACAAGATGTAGACTTTGGACAAAGCGGATGTTTAAAAGTGTATAAAACAGAAGATTTAACGAAAACACAAATGTAAGACAGGACTTGATTTTATCAACCAGGAGTGAAATAAAAAGCCAAATTGGACGTTACACGGAGCCTATATGTGAGATTTCTAAAAAAAAAAAAAAAAATACTTAAGAAGATATCAGGCTATAGGTTGTTTTCACATGACGAGACCATGACAGAACATCAAAATGTGTCTGTTTTATGTTGTTTATAATTGTTTAAATTGGCCGAAATAAGAAATGCCGAACAGCTTTTATAGACTTCCAGTAGTTTTTGCTCATAAAAAGGGGGAAAGTTCAAGAAATTGGCTGAAAAACGGAAGAAGAGGTGGCAAGTAATAAACATTATTTCAATACATCTATGTGTACAAACTTTTTTTTGAATGTGCTTTACTGACATTTTGGTGGAATAAACAACTATGTGAACATCGAGATGGGCAGCAGCGGTGAATGTTTGATGCTTTTTTTGTACTGAACAAAAAAGAAATGCAACCCTTGTGAGCAAAACTAGACAGTTGTTATCGTGGAGCACTTTTCCCCCTTACAAAAATAAATAAATAAATAATAATGTAGACTATCCTTCCATGCTTTTATATGCTTTCATCTGTTATTTCATGATGTCTGGAAGATATCCACATGGGGGAAAAAACTATAGTACTTTATAATAATAAACATTTTTTTGAAGCCCATAGTAAAGTGTATAATGTGTACAACTTTTTGTTAACAAATGCTACAGGATACAGTAGTATAGTAAACTGATTAACTCTAATACATACTGTAACATTAGTGTAAACAGTGGTGCATTGTGATAGTGTAGTGTAGAAAACTGAAGCCTATGGAATAATTTGTTTATTACTACAGTAGTGTTCCACCACACAATACAATTACGACAGTTTAATTCAAGTGACTATCTATAGTAACTACTACTGTATAGTATTTTTTCATGTAACATAATAGCTTATACAGTATCTACCGCCTCGATGACAGGCAAATATATTTTAGTTTTGTAGTAAACTAGGCTCTCTTCATGATATAATGATCATACCAAACATATGTGGTTATTTTCAATTTATATCTCCTATGAAATGTGGTATAAACCGCACAAATACGGACTTTCCTCTATGTCTCCCATTCAGTTTTTTAAACCCTGCCCTCCATCTGAATTTCAAGCGTTAACAAAACCACGGGATCGAAAACAAGCTATTGAGGCGACAGCAAAAGATCAAATAAAATGGATGAAATATTGATGGAAAATGACAAAGATAAACATAGTTCTCATGCAATGATGAATTACACGCAACAGAACCAGGAACGTATCACAAAGAGAGCCGATTTTGATTTCTTGTTGACTTTAAGTAGTCTATTAAAAAGAAAACACTTTATTCCACACATTAAAACCGAAACAAGACAAAAGATAATCACAACACGCTATTTCTTTCTACAGAAATAAGCCCTTTAATTTGAAAGTCTCATTGATTTCAGCTTGTTTTTCCACTCTCTCTCGCTCTCAAAGCAGCTCAGCTCTAACATGAAAGGCTCAGAATGAGGACAGAACAGCCTGCCAAATAACATTTTTCTGAAGCTGGAGGCAAGCGGCCAAAAAGAAATCTGTAAAGAAAGAGGAAGGGCAAGCGTGCATTACATTTATTATAAGATGGGCACTCTCTCTCTCTCGTTCTCTCTCTGAAAGCAGGCCGGCAGTATTAATTCATGTCTTCAGATTGGAGACGCAGTGGTTTGGGTGCACTGCAGTCTGATCAAATGAACATGGAAGAGGGCAGCGGCGGGGTGGCCTTGACCTTCACTGGGTCTACAGATCTATAGCAGCTTCAACTTGTGTGATATAATATCTGGCGGAGAGACAAAATAAACGACCCCTAACGCAGAAAAGCGAAGCTGTTTACAGGCTAGCATGCAGCTGCAGCACTCGCTGGTCTTTTGGTGTGTTTACATTACCTCAGGTTTATTCAGATCACAGTGAATCTGTGCCATGGTCAAGTCTTTAAAGTCAACATGAATTCAAAACTAACTTTATTTAGTTTGTTGTTTACTTTTTTTAATAGATGTTGATTATTTTGTGCATGTCACACTTTGCCAAATATGCCAGGTTACATAAAAGTCCCTTTAAGGCAAGTAATTTCATGCTCAGGTATTCTGTTTGAATGGGGAAACATCAAATTCTCCTAAACTGCCAAGCTTACAATTAGATATTTGGACTCACCAATGAAATTAAACAACAACTGTCTCAAAAGCTTTGTTTCTAAACGTCTGAATCAAACAAACTCTGCATTTTTTCAGGTTGCCCAAGCTAATGCACATGCGAATTCGAAAGAAACAAGATCACGACACCAACCTCATTTATGGCCATTCTACACATCGTCATCCTCTGGATAATGCTCGTCTGATCGCACTGAAGTAATCCACAACTCGGTCTTAATGGCGAATCTCCTCCAGAAATGACAGCGACTCTTTGTTTACAAGTTTGTGGGCGTTTGAGTAGTTGCTATCATGTGATGTGCATTTGACAGGATGGACTGTACCTCACGTTCGTTTGATACAGATTACAAAAACGTTTGTTTTCAAGTGCACTTAGTTCATTTAAAAGCACAGCTTTCAAGCGTTATGTGGATATATTTCTCATCTCTGTGTAGCGAGTATTCGCTGAGATTCCAGTGTGTTTGTTGAACATCAAACTGTTGTAAAAGCACACGTCTGGTCCGAGCTTTTCCCCTTGAGAAACGTCAGTCTATAGCAATCGATGATTGGTTCCTGTACAAGTAGTTGGGGCTTAATTCGCAATATTGACCATTACAATTTTCCCCATTCAACACTATACGAGTCTTGAGTATCCTTTAGTCTTTGGTTACACAAAATTCCTTCTTGTTGTCCCAGCACAAATTGATGAAGTTAATTGGATTTTCAAGTTTAAGTGGAGTGAACATAAAACAATTAAAGTGCCAAAAACTGATTTGAGTTTCTTTTCTTCTCCTCTAAATCTATTGTAAATCTCTGTTCTTTGTTAATACAACCTGTATAAAATATTCATAGTACATCCATCTGTAAATATCACTATAGGTTTTCTATAATTGCACTTTATAACTTATACCTATATCTTGTAATTGCTGCTATTGCACTCCTGGTTAGAACTGCATTTTGTTGCCTTGTACTTGTACATGTGTAATGACAATAAAGTTGAATCTAATCTAATCTACTAAAAAGAAGATATTTTGAAAAATGCTGGTTTCCATCAACTTCGAATTTTTTATTACTACTATAGAACTTTTCAAAATATCTTCTTTTGTGTACAAAAAAAAAACTCAAAGTGATACAAGAATAAATGAGGTCCTTTTCAATTTTGCATGAACTATCCCTTTAAATATCCTACTGCACATTTTACCTTCTTGAATATCCAGCTGCACACATTACAGAAATAGAACTAGTTTACGATGACAATTCACATGTAATCTTACTCTGGCTCGCTCTTTAAATTGGCTCACCTTGTCGAAAAGAGCACCAATCTTGCAGAATCCCGACTCATCGATTCCCACCAGCGGTTCTCTTTTCCTGATCTCAGCGTGGTGGTGGCAGAGCACGGCCCTAGTTCAAATCTGTAACTCTGAAGCAACCTGTGCTGTGTAATATCCAGGCGTGTGTCTGGACGGCACAGTTCCACTTCGTTAGATGAAAGAACAAGGAAGTTGTGATGTAATAACGCTGGTTACATCACCAGCATCCACTTGCATAATAGGGTGCCACAACAGTGCAGAGTAGCTTTAATCTAAGGCTGACCCAAACACCTGCTCACCGCTGAACTGACTTAAGAACAAGCGTATCGCCTGACCGTATGCCCGTGTAGAAATGGTACAGCCGCTGAACTCTAGTAACTGTGACCTCAGCTGATAAGCTTCTAATGTGCTTTATCTTTACTACTACAGAATAAAAAAGAATGACTTAAAGTTACAACTACAATAGAGCTAAATGAAACCGTGTGTAGAGGAATAGTTTACCTATAAACTATATTTATGGCATTATTGACTTACTATCCTGTTGTCGACATTATTTTTGATTTAGCATATTGTTTATGCTGCTCTTTTCCATACAATGAAAATTGTGTTCACAGCTTGCCATGCTCTAAAAATAAAAAAGAAATGCCTAATTTGTATGATTTCTTACACACTAGAGAACTAGGGTTCTCAAACTCTGTCCTGGAAATCTGGTGTCCTGCAGATTTTAGCTTCAACTAGGCTCAAAACACCTGCAAGGATGTTTCTAGAAAGCCTAGTAAGAGCGTGATTAGCTATCCCAGGTGTGTCTGATTTGGGTTGGAGCTAAAATCTACATAAATACATATTATTTATACAACAGTTCTGTCTGGTTCTCAAATCTGATATTCTGCAATAAAAGCACTCAAACAGCCTCCTCACCCTCGTGTATTACTCGCCCACAGAGCAACAGCAGATCAATAAAATATTGCAGCTGTTGGACAACATAATGTACTTTTGAGACTTTTTTGGGGGAACAAATGTAGTTGTTTAGATTGCAACTATGCATTACATTTTTGAGGATAGTGCTTATTTTAAATATGTATAATTTCTGAGATTTAGCACATGGACATCCATCAGCCTGTCATACTGAGCAGAGCAAAGACAGCTGATGTTCTGCTAAAAGATGGTGACAGAGACCGCATAATAAGCCCTTAGAGGAGAAAAACTAAGCGTATTTAAAAACTACAACTGATCAAATCATTATAAAACAGGTAAGTGACTTTCCAAGCCGATCTCTTTCTTTTGTATGTTGTAGTGCTGTATTCATTCAATAGTCTGGTATGTTTGCTTTGCTTTAGCTTTTTCGGGGGTTAATTATTGTGATATCCCGATTGCAAAAGAGAAATACTGGGAAATCTCTGTAGACTTCATGCCGTTCAGCCTTATAATCTTAAAATGTCAGCAAAATCACCTGTTTTGTCATAACTTTAGACATTATGCTAGACAATCATTCAAATAATATCTCTAAAGTGATGTTTGTGAAGTACTGTAGCTGCTGTTCTGTTCTGTTTTCTGCTGTTCTGACCATCAGCTGCAGATGTGAATGAAAGGCGGAAGAGAGTAGTTCCTTATACAAAAGGATTTTTAGACTCTAGATTTCCTTTTTTACAGACTATGCCGTTAAACCGTTGTGTGTGTGTG
>CAIGQQ010000153.1:619667-634362 GCA_903798035.1 Danio albolineatus
TATTATTATTATTATTATTATTATTATTATTATTATTATTATTATTAAACACATTTTACAATTGAGTACATTTTTCTTTCTTTGGGACTTATTAAATATAAAGCAACACTAAACTAACCATGAAATTTTGAAGACTGAAACAGTAGCCTCAGAAAACAAACTCCATTATTATTTGAAAAATAAGTTAGAGCATACTTTACAATTCTTTAATGATGCTTTTGTCGTCAAATTTGACCAGTTCGTTTAGAAAAAAAAAAAAATGTGAAAGAAGGTGAGAAACAGGATTATTTTGGTCTTAACCATCCATTTAAAAAGGTGTGCAGGAAACATAAGTTGGTGCAGCATTTCTAGGTCGAAGTGATGTGATGTGGCCTGTTTCCGAGCAGGTGTGTGTGAGTTTATTCATTTCTCTGGCTTGCCTGTCACCAGCTACGTCTCTCTCGGCTGATAATCCTCTCACCCCGTTTCGCTCCATGCCGAGAGCGTGTTGCACAGATTTGAAGCGTGTGACATTAATAAGAAAGTCTCTTTTTCATAAAAGAACTCCAGCAGAGATGAGCTTGTGTGGCTTAGCAGAGGCGTGTGTATGGCACATGTGCCGAAAAGACAGAAGCAGCAGCAGAGAATGGTAGAGCCCTGCTATGTGTGTGTGCCAACCAATGACCTTCTATAGGACTGGTCTGTGTAATCATAAACTGAAGACTTGAAGTTCGTCAAATGTCTGTCTCGAGATGCATGTCTGTAGTGATGCTGATGATGTGATTAACTGTGCGGCTCATTTTCACTGGCTGGGTTCTGGCACATTACGATGTATTCTAATCAGGTGCAACGTGATAAGAGTTCAGCAATAAGCTGTTTGTCTGTTCACACTGATACAACATGATGAGAAACAGTTAGTCTGATTGCTCTCTGTATCATTTATGTGTACTCTTGTAAAGAGTTTTTTTTTTTAGTTTTTAATTTTTTTTAGTTATTTGTTAAATAATTCTCAATACTTTAGAAAATTATTTTTCCATATTTGTGATTATGGACCACAAAACCAGTCATAAGAGCACTATTAGACATTTTATTGTATTTTTAGGCTGACTTACTGGCATCTCTATTGCCAACAAGTTACCGCAGCTGCCCCGTTTGAGTAACTTACCTGTAAATGTGTTTTACAGTAGCACAGCCATACCACAATTTCATTTTGCAGTAAAACAGCCTATATATATTTTTATATAGTAAAATGTCCTTGAGCACATTTTAATTTTACAGTAATGACTGAACTGTCTCATTTTTTCCAACTACAGTAACAGCACTTTATTATTTTGATTACGGTAGTATACCGCAAAATCCTAATATGCAGTAAGTTACTGTAAGTCAATGCAGTGCATATTAAAGTGGTGAACTGTAAAGATTGTATGTTGTATTTTACTGCGCTTTTTGCAGTAAATATCTGTAAAATTGCTGTCTAACAGTCTAACAGTGTCTGTCTCAATATCAAAGCTGAATATATAAGCTTTCACAATGATGTATGGTATGTTAGGATTAAACAATATTTGGCTGAAATGCAACTATTTGAAACTAAAAACGAAGAAAATCAAGTCAAGTTCTCAGCAATGCACAGTACCAATAAAAGTTTAGTTGACATTTTTACAGTAGGAAACTTACTAAATGAATGTCTTTGCTTCTAAGAATGGATTTTTAATTAAAAAAAAAAAAAAGCACAGCATGAAGTTCACGTGATGCTCTATTATGAACATGATGTAGTAACAACAATAACGGACTCATTAGAAATAGCTAAATAATATGTTATTACAAGCACATGAAAATATATATTGAGTAACTCAGCATATTCTGACCAAAGCCACAATGAGAGCCTCATACTCCATAATAAAGCTGTGAATAAAACAGTTTTCATGTCAACTTTTTACTATAAACAAGTTTGCATCGGTTGCCCTGCATCCAAGCTCTTCTGATTGGTCCACTGCTTTTGGACCTGACAGTAGCTACGTTTCCATTCCATTTTGGATATGCGCATAAAAAACGGTTGATGGAAACGCCATGATGCGCATAATAAATGTATGCGCATAACTGAGTAGGATAAACTTTTTATTCGATGTATAAACTATGATGGAAACACTTTTACCGCATAAATTCCAGTATGCGCATTAAAAAAGGTCATGTGATTTTGTTATAAGAGATTATGTGATGATAAAAATGTGTGTAAATGTAAAAACCAGCAGGCTAAGCACATCGTAAAACATCTGAAATGTTGTTTCGGTCATTCTAAAACACCTTACTGTTTAAGTAGTTGTGTTATTATATTATTAATGATCTCCAGAATCAAGAGTGTCTGTGCTCCGCGTATGACACCTTCAAACGCCACCGCGTGTTCACTGCGTGTCAGGATTAAGTCATTTATTAAATGAAGAAAAAGATTGACACAGCTTCTCCTACTGCAGCACATTACGTTTTTACTGTTGATATTTGGCGCCAGTTAATCAGGAAGTGACGATTTTGTCCGCTTTGACTCGTCAGATGGAAACGCTGCTTTTTTCGCACATCTTTTGTGAAATAATCCAGTTTTGCACATAAAGTTCATTTTGGATGGAAACATAGCTAGTGATGAGCTGCACTGCGTATAAAAGTTCTATCTTAGTTCTTCATATCTTGACATGATATCTAAAGAAATGTGACACATCACAGGCATTTAAGAAACTGGGAGACTCGAGCATAATGTCCGAACACGTCCGTTAAGTGTGTGTTTACATCGAACAACAATAGAACAGTAGCATGCTGAAAAGTATGTTCTGTGTGACCAGCCCCTAAGACATGCAAGTAATAACCCATAACATGACATCCCTGGGCGCCACGGTGGTCGAGTGGTTAGCACGTTCGCCTCACAGCAAGAAGGTCGCTGGTTCGATCCCCGGCTGGGCCAGTTGGCATTTCTGTGTGGAGTTTGCATGTTCTCCCCGTGGTTGCGTGGGTTTCCTCCGGGTGCTCCGGTTTCACCCACAGTCCAAAGACATGCGGTACAGGTGAATTGGGTAAGCTAAATTGTCCGTAGTGTATGTGTGTGAATGAAAATGTATGGATGTGTTTCCCAGAGATGGCTTGTGGCTGGAAGGGCATCCGCTGCGTAAAACAAATGCTGGATAAGTTGGTGGTTCATTCCGCTGTGGCGACCCCGGATTAATAAAGGGACTAAGCCGAAAAGATAATGAATGAATGAATGAATGACATCCCTGAATCCAAGCCACTGAAAAAATTTGATGTTATCCATTGATAACTTATTATATTCTTGGACGATTAAGACAAAAATTAGAATAACATGGAAGAAATATCCAAATGTGGCAGACGGTTTTGATTTCCCACACATTTCTGTTTTCATGAAGAGCTGAACAGCAAGTTCCTCTTCAGTTTGTGGACGTACTGAACTTTTCCAGTTCTAGAAGTCAGTCGGCACTGCACACTGCTGTCAGCACAGTGAGAGAGGAAAAAGAGAGTAAAGAAAGAGAAAAAGCTCTGCCTGAAAGCCTGGCGCGCTTTCTGCCACCACACGGCAGGCAGAAGAGGGAAAAAAATGTGCTTGTTGAGTCACATCAGCTTCACTGCCCTAAGGACAACACCTACAAACAGACCTGTATTTTGAATAAACTACTTTAAATAACTCACCTGTAATGTGCTAGACTGTTCAACCCATTAATGCACAACATCTCTGTGTGTGTCTGTATATAAAACTCATTTCCTTGTCTACCAATCCATAGTCTGTCTGGCCTGTCTCAGTTTGAATATTCCTGCTATAATTATTCAACGAATACTAATTACATAAACTGTTGAGAACACACTTTGAGATGTGTGACACTTTCCGAAGAGGGCCGCCCAGGACTATCACCACTCCAAAAGTCCAGCCCTTCGTGCCCTATGGACTTCACGGCATGCAAACACTACTATCTGTGACCTTTACACTGCTCAATGCCTCACACACTTCTCTGTCAATCATGTTAACACATTAGATTGGGTTTCCATGAGAACACGGAGTGAAAACAGCTTGGTCTTTGGTAGACTCTTTAGACATAAGCAACAAAAAGACAAGACATAATTTGTGCAATAATAAACTATTACGTCTGCTTGCGTATGGTGAAAAACACACCATCTTATCACACCGAACAGCCTATCACTGGGCTCAGCCATCGCCTCTGAAACAGACATCCACGGCTATTGCGTCATCAGCTATGTTTACACCAAATAATTGATTAGTGTTCAGATTGGCAGATCAATCGGACTGAAAACTCTCCATGTAAACATCATAGCTGATTCAATTGACCTCATTCCAAATGAGCAAATTTCATTTGGATTGGAAGGGGGGGAGTAAATATTTTGCATTTATATGTATAAAGCAGTTTGTATATCTTACGAACAATACCATCCCAATATTCTGTAAAGCTGCTTTGAAATCATTTAGAAAGTGCTTATAAGTAATCTTTGAGAATTTAAATGAATGTGTTTTCATTTTTAGTTTGAAAACACTCTCTCAATTCGCACTATACAGCATAAGGGCCGGGACACACCAAGTCGAAGCCAAACAACTAGCGCCCATCAAAACCGACAGGCTTGCTTTGTTTTTATATAAACTAATAATCTAATAATTCATATCGTTTGCAAATGATTGAGAAATATCGAAAAATGACAGCAGTTTTCGTGTTTCTACATGACTTGATTTTGTTTACTTGAGTTCAGTTTTTGTTCTTAAGATCTGATTGATTGCTGAATAACCTCAGAGACACTGAGAAAGACAAGCCAGAGAAATGAATAAAATCATCTCTCTTCAGACGACAAGAATTCTACATGCTGAATCAGGCCAACTGGATTCCACAATAACCTGATGATAAGCGCCCTGTGGAGCACAGCAAACCAACTAGCCAGATTGACGCTGATTAATGGCCTGACGCTGACCCCAATGACCGGCCATCGGCTTGGTGTGTCTTGGTCCTAAAATTCATGCTTGACTATCACATGACACACTCATTGGTCATGTGTTTACTTTGGCGGCATCCATACTTGCAGTCTATCATTTGCGTAAGCTCATATAAGAGGGGCTTAACGAATCAGAAAATAATCCAGAAGACCAATCAGGAAGTGACTGTGGATAGCCACGCCCCATTTTCACAAGTTAGCAGAACACTTTCTTTCCTTTTTTTAGTCAGCATGAACCAGAAGCTGCAACTGTTTGTTTGTTTGTTTGTTTGTTTTTGTTTTTAATGCAATGCAGTTTATAGAGAAATGAAATATTAAACGAGACAACAGTGGGCGTGGCTTTTTTTCTAAGGCGAGCTGATTGGTTGTAGTAAAGTAGGAATTTCATTCAGAAAGATCAGGAAAAGGAGGTTTGAGGAGAGTTATTGCAACCTAACAGACCCCTCCTGTTCGCCATTTCTGTTTGCTGTCAAAACTGACAGTTGGAGGGTTAAGTATGTTAGCCATGCCCAATACCTACAGTACAGACATAATCTGAGAATTTTAAGGGCCATGAAACCTCTTTCGGTTCAAGTCAACCTGAGAATTTTTTCAAAGCATGCTTAAAAATGGGCGAGGAGCTCTGCGGGCAGAAGGGAGCAAACAACCGTTGTCAGTTGGCTCACAAAATGAGACATGAACCATGAGGAGATGCATTATTTTATAATTACAAAGTTAAAATGCAAAGAAATGAACAGTAATTCATTTGCTACATTTGTTATTCGAAATTTAAAATACACATTACCACAATTTGTTCTACCATCATAAAGATAACCATATAACCACAATAAATAAGGAGGACTCCTCTCCTCCTTAATCCTCAGGTCTAAATGCAGACACAGTGGATAGCAGTGCAGCAGGTCTCTTCCCCAGTCTACTCTAACCATAAACCCTGTCTGTAATCTGGAGGTTTTTAAAACATAGGCGAACACAGCAGCACGAATATAGTTGATGTGCCTGAATGGTAACAAACTCAACTGATAAAAGACAAATTACGCCATTTTCCAATTCTCGTACAGCTCTCCCTACAAAAATGCGTGCTGCAAACAGCTTTGCTGTATCGACCAACAGCTTTGCTGTATCGGCCCTGACAGGATTGCGGGGAAACATATGCAACAAACCCTGTGAATCATGGAAATAAACACATAACGTTCCAACCCTTCATGAACAGCTAAATACTGCTTGCCATACATGGACACTATCTCACAGCTTGGAAGGCCTGCCTTGCCTTAATGCTTGCACGTGATCTCATGCATAATTAAGCAGGGTCTTCTCATAGGATAATAAAACTCATTATTATAATGAATATTAATGAGAAACTGACACAACATCACTCCACTAGCAGATTCGCACTACGTCATTGATTTTGATATCGCTACAAAAATCATTTTAAACCCGGAAGATGAAATAAGCTGACAAAAGCTCAAAATTAAACAGTTTTCCCCACAATTAAAGCTAATGTTGTCTTAACTGATGCTCAACACAGACAAATCTGTTAAAATCTCAAAAAACTGAAAACTAACAATGTTTTTTTTCTTCATGTCATGCACACAAAACTAGCAATGTGAGCTATCAAAATCATATGTTTAGTTTTGATTTCACTTGTACTTTAAAGGGTCGAAGATGCTGAAATAGTGAGAATGCCTGCCGTAACCATAACAAACCATATGCAGTTTAAAACAAAAAGGCATACGTGTAAACAACACCTAAGTGTTCATTCCATCAAGCTTCATCTAGCCAGAACGCAAACACGTGTCCTGCACACCGAAGAACGGTCTCTCTCAACATCTACAGGCAAGTTTAGATTGTGTAAACGGAAGTCTCTCTATAAATAAACCCTAATGGAAGAAGATGCATTGGAGGCCCACCGCACAACTGCACCTCCCGCTGTGAAGTCGCAGGCCTGACCCCACGCACCGAAGCCTCAAGTTAATATCCTTCCTGCAGTCACTACCAGCAGGTCTGATAAAAGTCGAGAGAGTTATGCAACTTGCCCTTAGAATGACACATTATACGACTCGCATGCACACTCATGGGAGCAGAGATAACACACAGGTAAGCCACAGAGGTCTCGCTTCCTGCCACACAGCTGCTGCTGATGCGGGGGTGCTTCCTCTGGCATCACAAGAGAGACGACAGAAAGAGAGAAACAGTAGTATTATGACAGGAAGCAGCCCTTGAGGCGACAGACAAGTTTTTTTTTATTTTGGTCGGTTTGTTTAATGGAAGTCTCAGTGAAGGGTCATTGTACAGAGCTCAGCAGTATGGCCCAGACAGGCCATGAGTTTGAGCTTTAGCCTGCGGACATGTTCAACAACAACAACAACAACAAAAAGTTTGATTTTTGTCATGGTATTTTTATGTGTGACAAAGAAGAATGTGCTTTTAGAAGAAAAAAATTATAGACACTTATTTTCTAGTAAGTAGTAGTGAAGTATTTATTACATAGCCGTAAGACCTGAAGGTTTCGTTTACACTAATACATTTTAAAACGCACATGTTTTGCTACGGTTACACAAGAGCTGCGCGGTTAATCGAAAAAAGATCTTGATTCAATCCCCTAGACCAGGCATGTCCACACTCGGTCCTGGATAGGCTTGCATAGGCTGTGAATAACAGGTAATAAAGTTATAAATAACATTCAGTTTGTGGCACAGAGCGATCGTTTGGGAGCCGCGCGGGAAGTATGAAACGCACAGTGAAAACGAAACCGAAAGCACACACATCATTTAAATGATCATATCACATTTTAGATTAATGATTACGACAAGCATTCAGTATGGGTTTCTTTCATAGCGGACACAGAGTGTTGTGCATGAGAATAAATGTTTAACAGTGTCAGTATAACTACTCTAGCCCATATAATGTTAAATATAATGCAAGAGGGAATCTGATAATGACAAATGTCTGATTTTACCAGTAGAAAAAAATGGTCTAAAAATGCTGTAAATGACAGATTGCAAGCACATGTCTCAAAGATAATAATTCAATTGTAGATTTATGGATAGTTGTATTATGATGTCATCACTTTAGTCTGTATTAATGACCAGGACAAATTTAGGTAACACTTTATTTCGATGGTCCATTTAAGTGTTAGTAGACTGTCTACTTAATATCGGTTGATACAGACATTCAACAGACACTTAACTGACTATAAGAAACTTTGCAAGTACATGTCAACCTACACTAACTCTACCCCTAACCTCAACCTAACAGTCTACTTATAATCTAATGAGAACTAGTTGCAATGTAACTTAAATTCAACAAACGGACCATCAAAATAAAGTGTGACCCAAAATTAAAGTCAGTTGAAGTCCACCATTCAAAGTCTATTCAAAATTTAGCATTTTAACCAACAGTAGACCTACACATAATATTATTAGTGTTGTTTTACCATATGTTTGAGAAATAACAATAATAATAGCCTCATATTAACCTTTATTTTACATCTACAGAAACGTGAGAAAATCATATCTTTATTTTGAGCAAAAAATAAAAAATAAAATAAATAGTGATTCTCATTTTAGTCAGAATCATGCAGCTTTAGGTTACACCATCCATCTACACTTGCCTGAAATTTTCGAGACCCAAAAATGGAGCGTTTTGGAAACACTGAAGAGGTTGTTTTGGTTTTAAAACGCTGCTGCTCTGTTTCAGTGTGGATGGGGGGAAACGGAGACATCTGAAAACAGACACACGGCTGCAGACATTGACTGATTGTGGCTTTTTCTCAATATTAAGTACACAAAGTTCAGGTTTGAACCCTTTCCTTGTTCAGACTTTGCAAGGACACGTCGGGTAAATCTTCGAAAGGAACAGTGCAAGCTATAACATAATTCGCATCACCCTGGTTACGTTGTTATCTTAACAATAAATTGAAAACATGATATACCTTAAGGAACTGTCGATATTCATTTTGATACTAACAACTTAACAGACGCCAATAACGTTGAGGGTCGTGTAGCTACATATTTATATGACCATCATCTTCACTGTATTAATATTTATAACAAAACAGAGCCTATAACATAACTGCCTCCTTTCATTGTCATTAAAAACCATGCAACAAACCTTGTCTCTTTTGCTGAATATCAGTTTAAATAATCATTTATGGCTGTTATAAAATATAATGTACAATAAGTTTATACACTATAGGAAATAACAGAAAGCAATCAATGAAATGTGCAGAATCAGTGTACGTGGTTACATAAATCAACTTATCTTTGCACTCAGCCAAAACATGTTACCTGACAGATTCAAAGGAGATTCGTTAGATAGAGACAAGATGAATTAAATATCACGTTTAACTACTGTAGTTATATGAGATCGGGCGGTACATCCTTGATGAACGGTCCAATGTGCGCTGCTCTCACCTGGGGAGGTGTGCTCAAAGAACCCGCTGACTGCCTGGGGCTCAGACGTGCGCATACGCTGCAGCGCATGACAGAGGTGTGTGGTCACGTGATGTGCGTTTTAATAGGTGTAGTGTGGACGGAGATCTGTTCAGAAACGCTAGGTGAAACGCCAGTGTGAATGTGGATCGTTTTTGTTCTAAAACAGCATTAGTGTAAACTGGGCCCAAATTTATTAATAAAATTAACATAACAATAAAGAAAATGTTTTAATTTATACATTATTATGACAAAGAGAGCTATTCCAACTGTATTCATATCGCAATATTTATGGAAGAAAAATTAAATATTGAAATATCAGATCTTTCCAATATCGCTAGTCCTACCCAGATATCACTATAACTAGTACATACAGCACCGCTATTACAGGATAATGAATGAAACAAAAAGAACAATGACAATCAAGTTGCTTCTTGTATTTCACTATATAGGATATCAGCCGAGAAACCCGAATCGTAAGTGAGCAGCGACGCAAATCAAAGCCAAATGTGGAGAGGGGGGTTTTGGTGAAGTCATGTCCCACACCCACCCATCAGCCGGGCTTCATTACTCACAGAGACAGTCCTTTCAGTGCAGGATGGATGGAGAGAGAGACAGAGAGAGAGAGAGAAAGAGAGAGAGAGAGAGAGAGAGAGAGAGAGAGAGAGAGAGACACCCCAGGCCATCCCTGTATCTGCTGCCGTCTATGATTGCTGCCATTAAGCAGCCAGCTGTGCTGCTGGCAGTGAAAGATCATCTGTGTATTCCTCCGTCTAAATGCGCCGCGACTCTCTACCTCTTCTCTCACACTGTCTCTTCACAAAAAGACACATGGCTGACACTTTACCCTCTACGCTTGCCAACATGCAATCTGACAGGCCTGGCAAAACTGGGCGTCCTGAAAGCCTCATCCGACGCAGACAGACAGACATACGACACTAGAGCAGGAGAGCCAGGATTTTCCCCTCGGGCTTTATTTTTATAGCGAGTCGGAGAGAGACCAGAAGCAAAGGTCACAAGCAGTGGAGCATCTTTCACCAGCAGCACCACATAAACACTAGACACTAACAAGAGCAACAGAAAACTGTGGTCTTGCACAGTGAGATAAAAGCCCAGCCCAGTTTCCCACAGGATTTCAGACCTCATGGGGAATTTGAGGACATGGAAGGAAATTTTGCTGCATGTTTTAGGAGTTGATTTAGTCAATTTGAACAAAAACAAGAACAAAAATAATCATAATTTTGTATTATTATTATTATTTTTATTAATAATATAATTATTAATATAAAAATTAACACACTTCTTGTTTTAAAAAGACGGTTTACCCAAAAACGAACATTCTGTCATCTTTTACTCACTCTTTACTTGTTCTAAACCAGTTTTAGTATTTTTGTTCTGTTGAGCACAAAAGATATTGAAGAATGTTGCAAAATGGTAACCATTGACTTCCAAAGTGTTTGCTTTTCCAACGAAAGTCAATGGCTACAGGTTTCCAACATTCTTCAGAAGAAGGGTGTGTAAATGACACAATTTTCATTTTTGGGTGAACTATCCATTTAATTACTTTACCTGAAAGGATTCCTATGGTGGCAGAGAGAGCTTAATGCGCTGCAATTTGACAAAACACATGCAATTGCAAAAAACACCAGCAAAACAAGAAAAGATTGCTTTGACAGCATGTGTGTAACAAATTCTCACAACGCAAACAAATTAAGAAAATGAGCTGCAACTTCCCACTACAAATGCAAATAGCACAGAACACAATGGAAATGGGACCTTAAAACGTGACGGACCAGACCGGGATTTGCTAATTATGCTGTGACTGGGTAGTAGCTAGAACAGATACGTTTGCAGCCGGAAGTTAACGAGAATTATTTATATTATTTATTAAATTTCCCATTTATTGTATTTTACTATCGTCTACCCCCACCCCAACCCTAAACCTAACCATCACAGTAACCTGAAAACAGTAGTTGTACTAAGTATTATTTATGTTATCTATTAAATTACAGAACAAATTGTTAACCCTAATCCCAACCGTCACAGTTCTGTAAAAATATTATTTATTGTTATACAGTCTCATTAAAAAAATGCAGCTATATTTAGCTATATGTGCATATCACACTTCCGGCCGGCCACATATCCATTCTAGCCTTTACCCTGTGACTGTTGCTCAGTGAAGTTCTAGGTGATATTTGAAAGGTGAGTTGCTTGTTTATTTTAACATCCTGATTACAAGATGCCCTTGTCTTTTGTATATTGCTAGCCTAAATAACCATAACCTAGATAGCTCGGTCCATCACATTTTTGGGTCCCCTTGTAACGTGAATGCGTACCTTGGCTCTAAGGATCAAACAACAAAAATAAGGTGAAGAATCTTGGTGTTGTTCTGGAGTCAGATCTGAGTTTCAGTAGTCGTGTCGAAGCAATGACAAAATCAGCATCCTATCATTTTAAAAACATTGGAAGAATTAGATGCTTTGTTTCCATTGTAGACAGAAACTTTCGGTTTCTCTCAGTGTATGGTCGAGAGCAACGTATACCACGTGTATTGTGTTGTACAAACACCTCTTCATGTCTTACACATTGTGCTGGTGGTGTTAATATGATCATTTTGCTAATATTTGATTCAAATGGTCTCATTAATAGATTTTCCTCGTATGCATGTTAAGATTTGTATCAAAAAAGTGCATTTACTGCTGGATGAATTGAACATGTTAAAGTAAATGTAAACATATACATAAATTCTCCCTCTTTGTTGTAGTTTTCAAAAAAATATTGAGAAGAACAACAGCCAGGGAAATCACAAAAGTTACCCAATCTGGTTCCTGATGTCTTACACTATCTGTTAAACTTTTGGTTAAGCAACAATTGATTGAGGGGCGCCACGGTGGCGTAGTGAGTAGCACGTACGCCTCACAGCAAGAAGGTCGCTGGTTCGAGCCCCAGCTGGGTCAGTTGGCATTTCTGTGTGGAGTTTGCATGTTCTCCCCATGGTTGCGTGGGTTTCCTCCGGGTGCTCTGGTTTCCCCCACAAGTCCAAAGACATGTGGTACAGGTGAATTGGGTAAGCTAAATTGTCCATAGTGTATGAGTGTGGATGTGTGTGTATGGATGTTTCCCAGAGATGGGTTGCGGCTGGAAGGGCATCCGCTGCGTAAAAAATATGCTGGATAAGTTGGCGGTTGATTCCGCTGTGGCGACCCCGGATTAATAAGTGGACTAAGCCGACAAGAAAATTAATGAATTAACAATTGATTGAGACATTATTATTTTTATTATTATTATTATTATTATTATTATTATTGTTGTTGTTGTTGTTGTTGTTGTTGTTGTTGTTGTTGTCATTATTATTATTAAATCATAGTTTTTCATAGCAATTTCAACTACCTCTTCAATATGTACAACAAGAAACAAAAAGAAGAATCTTTGACTATATACTCTGGGGAAGAATGTCTGAGTCCATCATATGCATCAGGTTTCCACTTTTTTTCTTGTGCTTGAACGTTAAAACGGCTCTCCCATGAATTGTCAGTCACTGATATGCCCCCCAGACACATTGACTTTGAGACCCCTGATTAAAAGTATTAAAACAGCACAAAGCAAAAACAATATCGACAGTAAAGCCTAAGAGCGAGCATATAACGATATGTTTGTTGATCTGTTGCTGTGTCACATGAGCAGCACTAAACCAATCGCCATGCCTTATCAGCACAACAGCTGTTCCCATCACAAAACAACTAAAAATAACAACTCGTGTGTTGCAGCATCTGACCTCCCAAATCTAATTCAGCGTTTACACTTCAGATCATCAGGGGAACGCATTACTAGGCCTTACCGTCCAATAAAAATCAGAAAAAAAAGGTTTTCATGATGCTTCTGTGGTGTAAGGCCCCTCTAACACACTTGTCGCATCATAATTATCAAGCCAAAACATTGCAGCAGAACCGTTTATTAAAGTCACTCGTGTGGGCTGATGAAAATAATGGGTTTGAAGATTATAATCCACAGCTTTGTTCCCTGCTGCTGAGTGGTTTCATCCCTTGTCCGCAATGAAGAAGACATTGGGGTTCTGGCTGTGTGTGTCTATCAGCAGTAAAGATCGCCCTCGAGGCTGCGGGTCAAGCAGGGCTAAATACAATTATGCCATCGGAGAGCTGGCCGCTTCAACATGGACGTGTAAAATACTGCACTTGACAAAGGAGATTTACAGGATGTCGTAAATGCATAACAGCCTTGCAGACAATCTCATCCAAACCAACAACAGCACTCGTCACTGATAACCAGATACAAAGAGTGAACACGCTGCGTCACATCTGCTGCAAAGTCAACCCATCAGCACACAAGCACAGCCATAGAAAAAAAGAAACAACTAGACATTTAGTATACACAATAATGATATATTTTTATAAGCTGATTTGGAGCCTATTAAACATTTTTAGGGCTGCACGATACTGGAATACTGAATACTTTTTTAATTCTGCGATATATATTGCAATATGAGTACAATTTCACTAACTGAGTTGAATAAACAATACTACAGAACAGAGATGCCCACAGTAGGGCCCGCGGGCCAAAGTTGGCCCATGGTAACCTATAATTTGGCCCGCCACCCCATCTGAGAAGTTTGCTGCAAATACGGTCAACAGAGATCATCATTTCTAATTTGACATAACCTTTTGTTTAATTGTTGAGCTACAAAAAAGTCAACAAAAGTCAGTTGTTTCAATTATTTGTTGTGCATGAATCAGATTTTTGAAAAAGGAAAATACTGTCACTCGAAGACTGAGGACAAGCTTGACTCATTGAACAACATTGTGTTATAACTGTGTTTGTTTATATTTTTATTGTAAGAAGTTCATTAGAAAAATGTAAAAAAAAAGAAAAGTGTATAATTAATAATATGATTAAAGTATATTTTTCTATTTATTTTTCAGTATTAGTAAAATAGGAAATTAGTATTTAATAGATTTGGTACAGTATATTTAACTTCGGTCCACCCCCCTCAATCAAGTTGGTTTTTGGCCCTTCGTAGGAAAAAGTTTGGGCACCCGTGCTATAGAACATAAATAGACTGAACAAGGGCCTAAAAAATCTGTATACAAATGTTTAGTTAATGTAGAGTTTTCTGTGGATTTCTGTAGGCATAGTTTCTGTTTGGTCCTAATCATAATTAAGGTTTTTTACATGTTTTTTACATTTATCAATTATTATTATTATTATTATTATTATTAATATTATTATTATTATTATTATTATTATTATTATTATTATTATTATTATTATTATTATTATTATTA
>CAIGQQ010000153.1:634372-649227 GCA_903798035.1 Danio albolineatus
TATTATTATTATTATTATTATTATTATTATTATTATTATTATTATTAATAAAAAGTGCTGTTACTTCAAATATTCACATAAGCATAATTGTAAATATGATGTTGATTTTATACAACAGATGAACAAACAAGCTTATATTGAGCGAGTTAGATCAGACACAATACTGTCTGTTTTTGTTGTTGTTGTTGTTGCACAAAAAAAAAAAGCCAGAACATAACATTTGTGTTTAGATCGAAGCTGCTGTTTACCTTGCTGAATACTCAATAATTAAGTGAATAATTCAAGGACCCCTTCATAAAGACAGTCACTTTAGTTTGTAATTAAATCAGCCGTTTTGAATGAATCATTTGAATGAGTGATTCAATTACTAGCTCACTATTAAGTACTAGTGAGTAAATCCACATCCTGCTAAATATCCTTTTAATTATTGGCTGTTTTTCAATATTCTTGTTTAATATTAGTATTAAAGTAGCTTTTATTTGTTACTGAGCCCTTAGTTAACAGGCTACTCATTAAACACTGTAAAAAAATACAGTTTCACAAGTTAACATATCTAATTTAAGCCGATAGAGCATAAAAAAATTACATTCCCCCACAAAAAAATCTCAAGAATTGTGTTGTTTCTGCTCAATTTAAACAATTAGTTTGAACATGCAACAATAATATTTGTGTTGAGTGAAGAATTTCATTTTTTAGATTATTTCAGGAATGCACTGTTCAATATTTTCGCTATAAGAACACGTATACTACAGTAAAATCATCATCAAGTGGAAAAACACACAATAGCACTGTCAGTTAATTTCTGAGACTGACAGGACTGAAAGTTAAATCTTGTGGTTCAGACAGTGAGTCAAATTTTAAACCAGAGTCGTTAGACCGGGACAAAACAGTAACTCCAGTGTTAGAAAATGATTTGTCAGTCTTTACGGCTGACTCATTTGGAGGAAAAACAAAATCATTCACAAAAGAGACTAAACTGGTCACACACAGCATGTTTGAAAAATAGAAACCAGCCCAGGTCACATTCAGCTAAAAGATCTGCTGTGCTCAATCTGAACATTGGAGAAAACAATCAGCTAAGCTGGAGCTAGGGCACATATATCAACAGACCTACAGAAGAAAAGCCAAAGTGTGCTGCAAAAACAGTGCTGAGTAAGGAGATCTGCTGGCAGTAAACTCTCCTCCAATGGCAGCCATAAATAATAGAGCCGTGAAGGCAATTGTGTGCAAGCGAGGGACACGGGAAACTTAAAAGAGGGAAAGACGACAGCAAAATAACAGCTGTCAAAGGGAGACTAGAGAACAGCACAATCACGCCAGACGTGTGGGTAAATTGCTGTTTGGTCAGGCGTAGAGTCACATAATTAGGTTATTAAGTTGTTTGACAACTGTAAAAAGCCAGAGTGAAAATAGTGTAAAGAACGGAAAACAAATCAATGAAAAATGATTGCTGCTTTTAAAAAGTAGCATAATGATATAAGAATCAGATTTATAATTCACAATGCATGCACGTGTTTTCTCTGAAAACCAGCTGTTGTCAACAGTCTACTGACTATATCATGTCTCTCGCTCGAGTTAAATCCTTCTGAAAACTAATGGAGGATAACAACAGACTACAGGGTGCTGATTAGGTTTATTTGTGCTACAATACACATTATGGTAAGAGCTATGACCTAAATACATAGCATTAATGGTCAAAATATGTATTTTGTGTGTTTTTGAAGTCTCGTGTACTCACTGAAACTGCATTTATTTTATTAGAAAGAATAATGTGAAATATAAACACGATATAAAATAGCTGTTTTCTACTTTCTTTAGGAAACATTATCCAAGTCGTGTCTAAGGATGCAACGATTATATTTTGGTTGTGGAGTTATAGTCTGAGTAATAATCCAGGTTATCATAATTATGTATTCATTAACTAGTTTAGAAAAATCACATGAAAACTCCATACATTTAATTTAAATTGTTGTTTATTGCTGCTCAGTTACCAATTAATAAAGCGCAAAATAACAATAAAGAAACAAATAATTATCTATTTCAGGGACTGAAATGTAAGTGATAACTTTACACTGAAAAGTAAACGTCAGAACAATGTTTAAATAAACAAATAAAAATACGAATAAATAAAAAATATATAATGTAATGTATCTAATGTAAATCTAAGCATCATATTAGCCAAATATTACCTTTTTAAAGAGAACAAATGTAGTCAAAGTCTGCTGAGCCTCTGTCTGAGAGGCACTTTTGATAACCTGGATTACAAAATTCTTTGGTATTTTTCATTTTGTAATTTTTTCCTCTCTTTGGACTACAAATGTGTATAGTCCATACAAAGTATGAAGCGTTCTTGTCACGTGACTCGTGGTGTGCTCACGGCATTCTTTCAACTATGTGCACCTGGAAAGCATGTTGCACGTAAGCCATGTGCCTCCGTTGGAAATAACAAACTTGCACATGCAAAAGACACAATATGTGAACGGCCCTTAGTTAATAGCCTCAGCCATAGCTAATCCAGAGTGTGTGCATATTAGCCTTGGTGTACAAGCGGGGAACTTTAAACTAGCGCACAGTCAGCGTAACTTTGTTTAGTTGCTGGAGTTCTATTCCATGCAGAAACACAGTGATGAAAGCCTTATAATTAATTAACCATGACGAATTCAATAGTGAAATAGGTTAATCATTGCATCTCTATTTGTTTCCAGTCACCTTTAGGGAATCATACTCAGTTATAATTGGTGCTAAATTATTATTACTAACGGTTTTAGCTATTTTGAGTGTTGAAACCAGCTTTATATTTCTGTGGAAACCATTGTATATGAAAGTTTAAACAAACAAGTTTAATTTTAAATACAAATACGATGCTGTATTTAGTGTTTATAAGGATAAAAAATTATTTTTAAAAGTCTTTAAATAATTAGACAAAAATTTAGTAACAATAATTAAATGTTAGGCAATAAATAACAAATCCTTAATGAAATTAATTAGATATCAATGAAAAAAACAGTCCATTGCATGACTAACAAAACTTTTGATTCATTTAATTGTACATTTGCTTGTAATTATACATATTTTACATTTACGAAAAAAATATGAAATAAAAAAAAAATATTTAAGAGACATATTTTCAAAACTGCAAACAATTGAAATGTACTACAGCAAGACACTTTTCTTGGTGATGTGTGTATCATTACACAGCATGAACAAAGGCCATTTATTAACTTAGCCTACACGTGCTTCACCCCTACACAAAAACAATTTTAGCTAAAGTTTAAATGTCATTATAATAAAGTCTGTACTGTGAATACAGTCATGCTGCTGTCAAACGTGCTAAAAACACACTTTAACCAACACAATATTTACACTGAGCTCTGAACACTGCACTTAAACAGTTTCAGTTCACTAGATCTTCTATGTTAAGCTGCTTTGACACAATCTATATTGTAAAAGCGCTATAGAAATAAAGATGAATTGAACAGAACTGAATATGCTACAGCAGAGCAAACTAACAAGCCATGAATATGATCAAAACACACACACACACACACACACACACAAAATCTAATTACAGTAGCATATGCGTCATGGGTTTGAAAGACTTCCTTGTTGCTCAGCGAGGGCCGCTCACGAGTTCTGGGTGAGAGTAGGAGAAACATGACACATGCTGGGTCGTCAGCTTGTGCATGTGTGTGTGTCTGTGTGTGCAAACCTTCCAATACTAGGATTTCTCTTTGAACTTTTCTATGGAGTGCGCATTACCCAGATGGCGCTGTGCTGCTGCTCACGTTACATAATCAAAACAGTGCGAGCCGTGAAACATTTACAATCTCTTGCTCTTGCTTGCCTTTCCCTCTCTTTAAAAGGCCGTCAAAACCCTCCGTCTTTTCAGCGGGGCCTTCGAAACAAATAATGATCTTATTGTCAGAAGCGAGCCATTGATCTGAAAGACATCCAAACCCGAAATCATCTCAGCCACATAAAGGATCCCGTCGTATTGCCTCCGCAGAGCTATTGTTCCTGTTTTAAATACTCCACAGCTGCAGCTCAGCGCATCCCCGACTCCGAAAAAAATAATAATAATTAAAAAAAAACCTTGGGAGGAATGACTCACCAGAGCTGGCCACTGGATCTGCTTGGCTTTTGTTCCCTGCAGCTGGGCACCTTCTTTTCTTTTGGCCCAAACCAGCTGATGTTCCAGTAGAAAAATCTGGAAGTCTTCGTAGACCTTGACCCACTCGCGCTTATCCCACTCCAGGTCGTCAAACTCCACGTATACCTGCATAGAGAGCAAAAACAAAACAGGTCAGTGGTTGATCACGGTAGTAGACTTGAGCTTTAGTCCTATAAATAAGTGGTCCCCAACCACCGGGTCGTGGATCAAGTGGTACCGGGCCGCACAAGCCATCATTAATTACTTCCGTTTTATTTATTATCCTAATCTGAACGATCTTTTATTTTTGAAAAATCTTTTATTTTGAAAATCTATATTTATAACCACCTCAGAATATATTGAGGGTCACAAGTCACTGGCATTGTTATTTTAGGGGTCGTGGGCTGAGAAGTTTGGGAACCCGAAGATTGAAGTAATCAAAAATGGTTGCTTACATGGTAGACTCTTAATCAGAGTATTGTCTTAAACTAAGAGTATTGGCATCCATGTAAACATACTCAATGTCTCCCATCTTATAACTGGTGAGGGAACAGCTATTTAAAACATGGTTAAGGCCTTGCACAAGATTCATATAAAAGTTACCCATTGCACTGAACTCTAATAAGCATTCAGATTGGGCAGTAGCCCAGGGCAAGAGCTGTGCCAGGACAGGCTTTGTGCATCATGTTGTAATTGGCATACCATTTTAACTTTGATGTTGTTTGTTGCTGACATTTTGAAGAACAACCGATGTTTATCAGACAATTTGTGTGACATGCCATTATATGACGCAAAAATCAAAACAAGACAAAAGCAATTCTGACATTGTGTGTATGCAGTTAGCTAAATGTTTTTAGACTGACCAGCAAGAGATTTTAACACTTTATTTTATGTCCCTGTTGTACAAGTTACACGTGAGTTTTGAACTAATAACAGTAAATTATGAAAATTTAGATGCCACTGCCTTCACTATTTTTACTTAGTACTTAAACATATGATCACAGCAACAAGATCACCGTAAAATAAGAAACTGTTTAACACATTTATTGCCTTGCAAAATTTCTAAAAAATTTCTACTGGATTCAACACAATTAATAGTTAAAATTAAAAAGCATAATAATAACTGACATTGTTTTTGACTCATGTAACCAAAGTAAGGTTCAATACCACAGAAATACTAACAGTAAATACTAGGGGCGTGACGAGAACTTCGGCTACGAGTAGGCCTGTCACAATAATCAATATATCGACTTATCGCAAAATATATGGACATGACCTCAATCATTTTTGGGGATGCAATATATATGGACCATACGTAAAAAATAATTCTTGCAACATTTTAGCTGATTGCACAACCTCTCTATCTCTATTGGAGGTGTCAGTGTCAGTATGGTTAAAAAAAACACTATAGTATTTACCATAAATGACCAAAGTATATTTTGACGTCTGACAACTAAAAATAGATCTGGGAGCAGATATTGCAGCCTCTGTTACTTTTTACCTTGCTTTTTTAAATAACAATAACAATTTCTTTTTTTATAATAATAACATTTATTATTATTTGTTTTGGATATGCATTTTCACATTCTGATTCCAAAATGACCAAATTAAATTTAATTAAATATTCTTAAGAACAAAATATGATGTGTTCTTTTGAAGAGTGTACTTGCGTTATGATGCTATTATATTGCCATTCTATAGAGTGGCCTAAAATGGTCTTAAATTGACAATAATATTGTTTATCGCGATAAATTTTGGTGCAATATATCATAGAACAAAAAATAGTTATCGTGACAGGCATAGCTACGAGATCTCGCGAGACTAAATTGCAATGAGATTTCTTGTCAAGGTAAAATTCCATTAAAACAACTCTCGCCTATCAGTCCTTACTTTTATTCTTGCATCCTGTAGCTCAGTAGAGCAAAATATTTTGAAGTGTTTTTTATGTCTTTTATGGCATAATTCATTAAAATAGAGGTAAAATAACATTCATTACAAGTTTATTCTAAAAAAGCACCTAAATTGTTTTGAATTTGGTGATTTTATTTCAGTTGAAGAAAAATCGATTTTCAATTCATATGTTAGCAAATAATTTACTAATATTTAAAATGATATATAAAACCTATTTTCCATTCATATATTAGCTAAATATTTTGCGTGTCCTTTACGGCATAAATTACATTAAAATAAAAGTAAAACAACATTCAGTACAAGTTGATTTTATAAAAGCACCTAAATAGTTTTGCGATATGTTATGATTTTTTTCAGTTGAATAAAAGAATATTGAGGATTCATTGAGGATTCCAAAAAGTACTATATAAATCTCGTCTCGTTAACCAAATTTCATGTCTCATCTCGTCTCATGGAGTAAGCATTTCATCCCCTAGCAAAGACTAAACAAGTAATGAAGTAAATGAATAAAGTTTATTAAAGAATGTTATTGCAAAGACAAGTCGGTAATAAAGTTAAAGTGAAAACAGTTACAGCAGCAAGAACAAAGATACACAACAAGATGGACATTGTGACTATTGCTCAAGAAGATTCAAAGGAGAAGTGCATTTGGTGAATGGTACAAAATGGTTTGAATGTTTAAAATGCACCACGTTTGAAGCGTTTCTTTCAGAACATTGTGCTGTTTGTTTGTTTGTTTGAGGTGTGATATAAACCCCAGCTCCACATGGATCTGTACCAAAACTATCATCCTGAGAATGCATAAACGAGATGGACTTTAACCTGACTGAAAACAAACTCTAGAGGCAATCGATTGAGCTGAAAAAGCACTTAGACCCAACAGATCAATGAAACAAGAAAAATGATCATTTGTTATATTAAAAGCAGCCGTGTGTGATTATATGCGTTTTGATTATAATTGCTTTTGAGTGCAATGAATTGCAAGAACTGTAACTGCATTATCAATTAAATTCAACATTCATTCATTCATTCATTTTCTTGTCGGCTTAGTCCCTTTATTAATCCGGGGTCGCCACAGCGGAATCAACCGCCAACTTATCCAGCATTTGTTTTATGCAGCGGATGCCCTTCCAGCCGCAACCCATCTCTGGGAAACACATTCATACATTCTCAATCACACACATACACTATGGACAATTTAGCTTACCCAATTCACCTGTACCACATGTCTTTGGACTGTGGGGGAAACCGGAGCACCCGGAGGAAACCCACGCAACCACGGGGAGAACATGCAAACTCCACACAGAAATGCCAACTGACCCAGCCGGGGATTGAACCAGTGACCTTTTTGCTGTGAGGCGAACGTGCTACTCACTACGCCACCGTGGCGCCCTAAATTCAACATTTAAATCAAAAAGTTTAATATCATCAGTGACACCAGGAATGATGGCAAAATGACTTTATGCGTGTGTAACACCAGCTCCACAAACCTGCACGGTAAACATGTCAATCCATCTTGATGGATGATGCAGAGGAACGTAAATGGGTGCGTTCTGACCAATGAGAGGGCAGATATACTCTCATGTGACTTGCAGAAACACATTTAGGTATGCTTTAAAATGTTACTCTGTGAAAGCAACCGTAACCAAGAAGAAAATGTGACATCGTAGCTAATTAAATCTCTATTTTTGGAACAAAGCAAACAATGTACAGGTCTGAAAATCCCCTAATAAACACACAAATGATGATGCCGCAGGACTGGTTCAACGAACAGACGAGTTTAAGGAGTTTCAATGTTTTAGTCTTTACCTTCCAGATGAGTATTAGTGCTTATATAACACAAACATACAACCATTTCTTAAAGTAAAACCACAACTTTGAAGAATATTTCACCCCCCAGCCTATTAGCATTAGTATATTTCCCTTTTCTCTCGCTCTCTTTTAAATTAGTCTTTTCTTTTTTTATGTATTATCATAAATTGACTTGACTTAATACACCATGCTTTCAACCTTCAGTGATGACCAGTTTTTATGCTTAATTTGTCATAGTTAATATACACATCATATATTGTTTGTTGTACAATATAGTTATAGTGTTGTCTACACTGCCTGACAAAAGTCATGTCACCTATGCAAAGTTTAGGAACAACAAAAAATTACTTGACTTCTAGTTGATCATTTGGTATCAGAAGTGGCTTATATGAAAGGCAAAGACCTCTAGATTACGCTTCTTTTACCAAAATAAAATATGATCATGTCATGATTTTTAATGATTTAATTAGGACAGTAACGTCTGACTTTGCTTAGACAAAAGTCTTGTCACTTAACAGAAATAATGTACAGTATAGAATATAAAGTCATGGTGCAGTGGAAACAGATTTAATAGCTTGGAGGACTGCATCTATACATCTCTGCAATGACTCTAATAACTTACTAATAAAGTCATCTGAAATGGCAAAGAAAGTGTTCATGCAGGACTCCCAGAGGTCTTCAAGATTATTTGCATTCATCTTCAATGCCTCCTTCTTTATCTTACACCATGCTTAATAATGTTCATGACTGGTTGCTGTACTGGCCAATCCTGAAGCACCTTGACCTTCTTTGCTTTCAGGAACTTTGATGTGGAGGCTGAATTATGAGAAGGAGTGCTGTCCTGCTGAAGAATTTGCGCTCTTCTGTGGTTTGTAATGTAATGGGCAGCACAAATGTCTTGATACCTCAGGCTGTCGATGTTGCCATCCACTCAGCAGATCTCTCGCACGCCCCCATACTGAATGTAACCCCAAACCATGATTTTCCCTTCACCAAACTTGACTGATTTCTGTGAGAATCTTGGGTCCATGCAGGTTCCAGTAGGTCTACTGCAGTATTTGTGATGATTAGGATGCAGTTCAACAGATGATACATGGGAAAAATCTACCTTTTGTCACTTTAATAAATGATCTACTAGAAGTCAAGTTATTATTTGTTGCTCTTACGACTGGGATCAACAGCGAAGACTTTTATCAGCAAGTGTATTTGTGTTTTTTTAAACTTAATTTTATCCTGTTATACATTTATTGTTTTTCTTTTTGTATTGTTATTTTCTCTTTTACTTTTGATTATTTAATTGTCATAAAAATCTGATAAATAAATCTTTTAAAATATGCTAATACAGACATAAAAGCCCACTGGCCTTAAATTCTGCTTTGATTTCACAGACAGATGTGGTCACTCCAGACGTGCTGAATGTCCAGCATTCCTCGCCATGTTCCTGCTGTTATCCTTAGCTATGAAACAACCCATAGCCATGTGGAGCTTGACGTTTGTGTGTTTGTTAGACACTGAGACAAGAGAGAGAACATGTGTTTGAGCTGTCGGATGTTTTTGCCATATGCGGCGTGTCATACCGACAGCATGTTTTTGGGCTGCTCTTTTGCCACATGTGAGCGTAAAGCGGGTGTAGCGTGATAGGCTGGAGAACTGGTTTCCAAAAAATAAGCTGCACCGAAGGTTTGGCACAATTTCTTAACCTGCATTCCAACTGGAAAAACTGTTCCTCCACTGGACAACATCCATCTGTTGACTAATCTTTTTTTTTTTAAGTGCGTAGAAAAAATGCCCAGCTAATGATCTGAAATGCACACAGAACTAGTGCTGAGGCCTGTGGGAATCATCAGTGTGAGTGTGTGTGAGTCAGCCCGAGAGCACATTGCACAACCCCAGTGCTGAGCAACGTGCAGTAACAGGAGCGGGCTTTCATAATGTGGATTCATACCAGAAATGATTCACTGACTCTGCCTGTTGTGGTTTTCTCACCATGACTGAGGTTGGGGAGGCTCTAATGAGTGTGTGTTTGGACGGGAGCGAGTGAAGAACAGACCTGTCAGGACACATTTCACATCTGGACCCCTCCAGTTATGCGCAGGTTAAGCTAAAGAAAACGGCAGATTTTAAAAGTACTGCTTGAAGCAACATCCTCTTTCATTACTCAGATCAACAAACATCTCAGTGCAGTTTTCGCTAGGAATACTGCCCCTAGAGTTACTCAATGACCAGCAAATGAAAGAACGTAAAACTATTTAATACTAAAACAAAGTGAGTTGGACTTGACTGTACATAAGTACCTTTGGATCCAGTCATTTGCAGGTCACTATGCTATTTTTAAGGCTATTTTTATGCTTATAGAACAGTATATAATCACACAACTTAAAGATCAGTCTTCCTTTACACCAAGAATGATATCTATAAGCATCTACACCAACAGACAATAATAAAGTGTTTATTATGTTATCTGTTTGGAATTTAATCCAATTCTGACTGTCTGTTTTGTTTTTACTAAGCAGTACAGAAAATATTCTCAGTCATTCTCACAATTTAAGTGCTGCTACTGTTAAGCCCCCTATATAGAAATACAACAAAGATATTGTTTTCTTCATTTAGAGCTAAAGTAAGTTGGATATACCTTAGAGCAGAGGTGCCTAAATGTTTTCTTATGAGGGTTGTGGGTCGAAGATAAATATAGTAACCTGTATTTTATTAAAATTGTCATGGGCAATTTTCTAATTAACAGGCATGACGGTGGCACTGTGGGTAGCACAATCGTCTTGCAGCAAGAAGGTCACTGGTTCAAGCCTCGGCTTAGTCAGTTGGCATTTCTGTGTGGAGTTTGCATGTTCGCCCTGTGTTCGCGTGGGTTTCCTCCGGGTGCTACACTTTTCCCTCCAAAGTTGGCCCATGATAATTTTGATTTGGCCCACCGTACCCACATGAGAAGAGAGTGAGAATGATGGAGAGGGTTGGGTCGAATGCCTTTAACAGAGATCGAAATTTCTAATTTAACGTAACTTTTTTGTTTATATGTTTGTTTTATTCCTGAGCTACAAAAAGCTTTTAAATACTGTAAATCTAAAATATAAAAATATAAATACTGTGACTCAACAGATAGAGGACAATGCAGAAGACATCTTGACTAGCGTAACTACATCATGTTATAAATTGGATTGTTTTTTTTAAATGTTTTTTTATGTTCATTGTAAAATGTAAAAATATATACTGCATTAGTTCATATAAAGCAATGTTTTCTAGTTCTAGTTTTCTAGGAAATAACCAATGGCAACTTTAATAAAGTTTGGTATATTTACCTTCGGCCTACCACCAGCTGGGGTAAAATAACATCCCTTAAATTACAGACATTTAATGTTTAATAACAAGCGTTAAATCACAGAAAATTCTTTCAATTTAAATTTCCGGTAAATTTCTGTAATTAGCTATTTAGTTATTTTACGGTAAATATCTGTAATTTAATGGCAGTTATTTTACGTTTTTATAATATAACAGATTTTTTTTTACAGTGAAATAAAGTCATGACATGTTTATTTACATATATCACTTAAAGGGATAGTTCACCGAAAAATGGAAATTTACTCAACATTTACTCACCCACAAGTGTTTCCAAACCTTTACGAGTTTCCTTATTCGGTAACACTTTATTTTGATGGTCCATTTGAGTATTAGTCGTCTGTCTGCTTAATATCTGTTAATACTGACATTCAACAGTCCTTCAACAGACATTTAACTGACTATAAGAAACTCTGCAAGTACATGTCAACTTACCCTAACCCTAACCCCAACCCCAACTTAACAGTCTACTTATAATCTAATGAGAACTAGTTGTCATGTAGATGCAATGTAACTTAAATTCAACAAACGGACCATTAAAATAAAGTGTGACCCCTTTTTCTGTTGAACACAAAAGAAGTTATTTTGAAAAATGTTGAAGACCTACAACTACTGACTTTCATATCTGGTTTGTAAAATTTTTCTAAATATATTTTGCGTTCAACAGAGTAAAGTAAGTTAATGATGACAGAATTTTCTTTAGAAATCTGGGTGAACTATGCCTTTAACATATTAGATTGCTTTAAAAGAAGCAGCTCTGAACTATTAAACAACTATTCAACATAATTTCAAAAACAGAAATCAATGGCAGTGGATCCCCAGAACACATCCACTAAATTATACAAATTCACCACAGATCAAAAGAGCTCAAAAGGTGTTTAATAGCATAAGTGAACTTTTCCAGAAAGCTTACTTTGGCAGGAACTACTTTCCGCAACTACGTGTACACAATCCTTATCTCAATAAATTAGAACAATGATTACAACTTCATGGTTATTGTCCTTGTTGCAAATAGCCTCAAGCCGAAGACACCCTCCCCCACCGCAGAGTTGGTGATGCTCATAGAAATGTAATCCTTTCCAAAGTGTGACGTTATTCAGATTGAACACTGTAATTTCACTGTGCATCAATACAGTAAACTCACTGGCACTTCCACTAGGAAATTAGAGTTTAAGGAAGATTTAAGAATACTGTAAACATGTGTATTTTAAAGTACTGCTTGTTAGCAACCCAGCTCTTCCAATTCCATCATTTTAAGAGTGATGCCTGGTCATCTGACTTCATGTGATGCACGTATCCCTGCACACCAAATCATATGACTGCACATAATGTCCACTTTACCAGATATGACTGACAGCTTATGTATTAGTAGATCTGGATCAGCACACCTAGTAAAACTATTCATAAAAGATTTCTTAAATCTAATTCATCGACAAACGTAATATGAAACAAAATCTCTTGCCAAATTAATAATATGAACATTTGAAACAGCCCGAGATGCCCAAAAATGGTTCTGTAAGTAGACAGCTTACTACATTTTTAGACACCGCCTTTTTGTCTGTGTGTATGTGTGTGTGTGTGTGTGTGTGTGTGTGTGTGTGTGTGTGCAGGCATGTAAAGTCCGGCCTTCATTCCTGTAGTGAAGCACGTGACCGATGGCTTCTGCTCTCCCTTCCCCCAGTCCTGCTGCCCCCTCAGTCCCATAATCCCCTTCACTGCAGGGATCGTGGAGGACGACTTCCCTCATTCGCCCTCTCTCTCTCTCTCTGTCTCAGAATGAAACATTAACTTCATATTGTGTTTCTGCTGAACCCACCCTCAGTTCAGTCTCTGCCGCTGGCTAGATGAAAAATTCACTCTCATTAAAAATTGACATGGGGCAGAGGGCCAGAATGAGTGTGTGTGTGTGTGTGTGTGTGTGTGTGTTATATCTTATGATGGTTATTCAGGCTCTGACCTGTAGGCCTGAGGTTCTGGATTTAAAAAACTGCAATAAACGTCTCCCACAAGACCGTAACTAAATTAACCATAACTGAACAATTAATCCAAAATAAAACTGATGGGGTTTAGTGCGGCGTCACGGTGGCGCGGTGAGTAGCACAATCGCCTCACAGCAAGAAGATCACTGGTTCGAGACTCGGCTGGGTCAGCTGGCATAAATAATGAAGTCCCTTTATTAATCTGGGGTCGCCACAGCAGAATGAACCGCCAACCTATACAGCATATGTTTTACGCAGCGGATGCCCTTCCAGCTGCAACCTCTCCCTGGGAAACATCCATACACATTCATTCACACACATACACTAGGGACAACTCAGCTTACCCATATATTATTTAGCTATACCACATGTCTTTGGACTTGTGGGGGAAACCGGAGCATGTGGAGGAAACCCACGTGAACATGGGGAGAACATGCAGACTCCACACAGTAACGTCAACTGACCCAGCCAAAGCTCGAACCAGAAACATTTTTGCTGTGAGGCGATTGTGCTACTCACTGTGTCACCGTAACCCACCCAAAATAATAATAATAATAATAATAATAGTTACTGTTATGTAGCGCTACATTGTAAAAAAATATGTGTAAATTAGCAGTTTTCCGTAAATATTTGAAACTCATATTTTCTTTTTTCTTTTTTCCTGTTAATTTATGCTTTTGGATTGCTTTATGGGACCTTGATCTTTCTTCCAAAAACATCTAACCTTGAAAAGTAAAAAAAGTGACTTTTATTAAGATTTTTAATAGCTTAAAGTCATATATTGTCAGGGTTGGTTAAACCGCAAGGTTGAATTTTCAACATCAAAAGTCGGCAGAGCAGAGATCAACATCCCATAATGCAATTCACAACCGTAAATAAATGGAAAACACTTGTGGCTCACAAAATATGGACACTATTCATTAACAGATATTTTCTACTAATAATGCATACACGCACATGCACAAATAAATGTACAGATTTCAGACACTCCAAAAACAGCCTTTAAATACACAGTACAACCCAATATTTACTGCATCTATTTGCTCTGAAACAGCTTAAAATGTCACATAACCACCTTAAGAACCTCAATTCCTACAGCCAGTAAGTAATATGTCTGTTATCATTTGCTTTGGCAAATATAAAATCACCATACTACATCAGGCTTAAGCCAAAGACAAACTGAGGGATGCAGCAGGTTGACTGGAAAAAAGAATTCAGCCGAAAACAAGGGAGGATGGGAAGGCTGCTGGACAGGAGTACAGTACACAGACAGATGGTAGAGTTCTGCTCCTTCAGCAGGGTGGAAGCCGCCTCATTCAACATTCAACAGCGACTGCAACAGATACTCAGATTGATTACGAACCTGAACGAAAAAGAAGCCACTAAGATTAAAGAGCGAATCACACCTTCCGGCATTCAAGTCTAGACTAATACTACAAACGCCAACATGACATGTTAATATTTTAAGCGTGTATGTGTGTGTGTGTGTCGATGAATTTCTGTCCATCATGCCAGATATCTGTCTCTCTCTCAGTGTGATGTGTGAACTGATGCTTCGTGCCAAAATAAACAGAATGTTTCACAATATTTCAGCCATTTCAATGAAGTGAGCGTTTCTACAGCTTATTAGAATCAATCAAATCACACGTATATAT
>CAIGQQ010000153.1:649327-662403 GCA_903798035.1 Danio albolineatus
TATATATATATATATATATATATAGCATTTTCTAAAACACATATTGTTTTTAAGAGAGAGTGTATTGGGTTTATTGCCATATAAGCTTGGCAATTACTAGTACAATTTATAAACATTTTATTTTTATAAATAACACTTTTTTTTGTAATAAAAATATAACAACACTGTAAATGTTATATAACAATTATAACAACAACAAAAAAACTAAATAGCAAATATGATAACCGATAGCAGCAAATCGTTTAAGTTTTTAAGCCAAATGGTTTGAGTACTGTAAACTTATATATATTGACTCATACACACTTATATTATTTGAGAAGATATCGTAAAACATTTAGAGTATTTGTAACGTAAACATATTTCGTTTAGTTATCAAATCAGTTTGAGTTCAATTAACTTAAATGAATTAAGTTCAAATAACTATACTCAAATGGTTTGAGGAAACCGATTGCGGCGAATGGTATAAGTTGACTGAACTCAACTGAATAAAGTTAGTCAACTTAAATGGTTTGCCGCAATCAGTTTCCTCAAAACCATTTGTGTAGCTATACAGTTGTTTGGACTTGTCCGTCTTTCTGTTACCTGAACACAAATAGATTTTAAAATAAAGCAAAATTTCATGTTTAAACAAGAAATTCCATAAAAAGGAGGCATTTTAAGCTAAATCTATTGAGAAAATACATTTATTTCTGTCAAGTATATCAAATACTATACAAATTAGCAAGTATTAAATAAAAAATAAAAACAATAAATAATACATAAATAAGTATTTTTTTTATTTAAGACGTGCTTTGGATAAAATTCAATTGTTCTTCAAAGATTTTAAATAATTACTCATAAAAGCTTCCTGAAAAATCTAAATTGTGTTTTTAGGTAACTTAAAACTGACAATAGTGTCATTATTACTTATCGGAAATCTAGACAGCTGACCTACAGAGCTCTAAAGTGAATAATATATTCCGAATATACTAATTTTAATTAAAGTAAATGCATAACTGGCTTAAATGAAACCAAATTAAGTCTGGTTAGATAATACAACGCATAATTTTGCACAAAAAAATTTGCTTATGTACTTTTTGGATTGCATTGATTAATTTTATTATTATTATTATTCATTTTATTCCTTTTATCTATTTATCATAGTTATTTTATTAGTTATGAATATACAGTATATAATTTATTTTGCCTTTCTTTAGCATTGTTAAAATGGGCATTGTGTGCTGGTTTTGTGATTAATAGTCAAAATATTACTTAAAAGATGCAATAAAAAATAAATAAATAAACTTATATAAATACAGCACATTTCAGCTGGTTCCCTACATGAAGTTAGGTTAATCCTGATTGTACATCTTAATAATCATAAACAGTGAGGAGTTTAAATATGCAGAAGATCACAATGAGATTAGAGAGATTCTGTTTTTAAAGTATGGAAATGAGCAGCATGGACAATCTTCTAATAAAAATATAAATATCTTTAGGAAAACAGCACAATTTCTTTGACTTCAATTCCAGAAAACATACTGTATTTAGCCTGACAAGCACATGATTCCACTACCTATGATGTGCAAAAAATCCTGCAATATATCAACGCTCTTTTTTTTTTTTTTTACATTCCATCCCATCTGTTTAACTACAGCCGAAAAGGGGCAGTGCTAAAGCTAAAAGCGCCAGGATCCGCGCATCAGATTTGACCTGGGATCCGGTTTACCAAGCTTACTGATCTGAAACTAATGATTCGCCGTTTACAAGAGAAGACAGAATAACAGACCAAGAACGCAGGTAGCAAACTGAACCAATGCACTAATTAAAATACCCATACACATTCTTTGAAAGCAGGATGGGTTAACCCGAGATAACAACAAGTAGAACAAAAGCAGGAAGGGACTGGAAACGCTGAACACAGATGACACCCTCCCTGTCTCCTATCCAGATGGAGGAAGCCGCCACACGTGCCTCTGCCATGGCCCACAGAACCCAATCGGAGGTCAGGCTCCATGTTTAATCTGATTATGGATCCGCTGCCAGCTGTACACGGTATAGCCGAGGGATAAGTCGGTATGCAGAGCTCACAGACAACACAAGACGAGGGAACGTTTCTAATGGGAACAGTTAGAGGGTCAGCTCTGGCCATGCATAAGGGATAAGGGGTTTGTACGGACTCCAAAATCATGCAGGCAGCAGGGGTGTTATATAACTGCGTTCAGTCAGACGCTCGGGGAGATGAGAGCTGCCTGCCTGGTTGTTGAACCCTGCACAACTAGATTAGGGTCTGGAAAAGCAGTTAGGCTGGGCCAGGCACGTCCTGGATTTGACCGGTTTTTATGTAAGACTATGGAAATGCCCGAAAATGGAAAATAACAAGGCTGCAAAAATTCCTTGTTGCTAAACAGTGCTGGACTCTGGCCATCGTGGCCATTGAGCTGACCGTGTAGAGCAAGCAGAAACCAGGAGAATACATCTGCTGTACTTTTCGGGGGGTGGAAATGTACCACATACTGTAGGTCATGCATGGTAATTCTGCATTGTTTAGAGAAAAACACAGGTATGTAAGTTGCGTCAGAGAAGCACTGGTAAAGAAAAGGAAACGTTTACACACATTACAGATAGAGCAAATGTATGTTCAACAAGGTTCAACAACAAGCGCACTGAGATCACTGAGGCTCAATTAGGCTTGTCACGATAAAGCCTCACTTACACTATGAGCGACTCGCAGCGGTGAAATGTTAAACGACAGTTCATTTCAACGGAGAGTGAGCGACTTCCGGCGACTGAGCGCACAACCACTGGTGGACAGTTAGACGTGTCCAGCGATGCAATAAATTTGAGAATCCTTTAACTTTATGCAAATGAAGAGCGACTTTCTTGAGCGACAGCCAACGGGAGCACAAGAAGAGCTTGCTCAGAGGTTGGTTGTATTCTCCGTGCTGTAGACCTACACAGACTTACATTTGCAGCAGGTCGCCACCCAGAGTGGCAGACAGCTACAAAGTCGCTGCTAGTGTGAATGAGGCATGAGGAATTTGTGTGTGCGATATATTGTTATAGAAATCGGTGTGATAAGCGATATTATTGTCATTTTGGGATTGACTTTTTTACACTGACTAATCGTTTCAGATGCCTCCTAAACGCTTACCTATGGAGTAGGGCTGTGCAATTAATCTCAATCGCAGAAAAATCGCGATTTAAGCACATGCAATTTCTAAATCGCAAAGGCTGCAATATTATCTATTCATTTTCAAATTTTTTCAGCTAGAGTTGAGGTTAATTAACACAGTTTATTACAGTTTTGTTGATCCAGCAGTGAGTGCTACTGTGTACAGTATGTGTTTAACTAGAGCTGAGGTTACTTCATCTTCAGTTATTTTATGTTGTCTGTGTTAAAGACAATTTTACTACAGTTTTATTTATTAAACTTAATACTGTGTTATTTCATTGTGAAATGTTTTGTTCTGCACTTCTTGTGCAGTGAATACATGTAGAATGTGTGTAATTAGACCACTTAAAAAGTAAATACAGCTGCCAAAATCGCAAATAAAATCACAATCGCAATATTCATTCAAGAAATCGCAGTATGATCATTTTGTCCATATTGCACAGCCCTACTATGGAGGTGTTCCAGGCATGTCCCATCGGAAGGAGGCTTCGGGGAAGACCCAGGACTATGTCTTTCAGCTGGTCTGGGAACGCCTCGAGATCCCCCCGGAGGAGCTAGAGTAAGTATCTGGGGAGAGGGAAGTCTGGGGTTCTCCCTGAAGACTGCTGTCCCCGTGACCCGGCCACAGAAAAGTGGACGAAAATGAAATGAAATGACTATATAACAGCACAATAATGCATATAGCCATAAACACTTATCTCAAGGTTATTTAGATTCTATGTTAAAAGATAAATGTCCTAATATATAACTTATTTAATGTCCTATAAAGTAAATGTCCAAAGTTAAACTTTGACACCAGTGAGGTTGAATGTAAATGTCATTGTAAAATGGCTTTAACGTTATTTGTGAATATGTAAATATATATCGCAACGGCAAAAAAATATTGAGATCATTTCCAAGTATTGCAGGATAAGTCGATATAATGGTTATTGCCTCAATTCCATTCCAAGTGTACTGTGGTGCAGCTCGACTTAAAAATGAACAACACTGATCAAATACTGTACATGTAAACAAAGGGGGAGAAAAACAACGTATCGAACTATTTAAGCCATTTCAGAATGAAGCAGACCACATTTGGCCTAATACAAGAACTGATGTTTAATAGTTTTAGGACAACCTTGATGAAAGCTATTGACTCACTTTAAATGTTGACAGCTGTATATGTCACAGCATGTTATCAGAACAACTAGCTGTTTAATGTTGTTACTGGTGAGATTTTGTAGCAGTGCTTCAAGTAAAATGATAGGGTAATTGTTCCTGTCAGATTAAACAAAAACACAAAGCTATACAATCACACACACAAAAAAATCACTTTAAACGGTGACATGGTGACATTGAGAGCATCTATAGAACACTTTGAAATATTTTGAAGATTTTGAAGATTTTAAAGGATTTCCTCTTTTACATTTTTAATTTCCATAGCCTTTGAGAATGCAAAAAAAGATCTACATATTGACAACGAGCAGGAAATCTGCATGGGCATATATGCATGTTCTTAAGCCAATTATGCGTAATATTATGTGTGATGTCATGTACTGTAAACCCAGATACCTGGTTAAAAACAGCTTAAGCTAAATCTGATCAGAACAGGTTGCTTTTTGGCCAATGCAATCTACTTGTGTTTTACTGGTAATTTTATTGGTTTATTGGTATTCTTAAGCTGTAAAACCCAACAGTCAACTTCATCAAATGAAATGAGTGTAGTTAACTCAAAAATATACCAGAAGTTAATACCACTCATTTGGAAAGAGTTTTAAACTCAGTGTTGAAGGTAATGAGTTGATTAAAACCTCATTACTTCAACTTAAATGGAGTAAGTTCGAAAATCGGTTTCCCCAATCGGTTTGAGTTGCCTTAACTTATTAAGTTTTACAGTACTCAGTTGGTTTGAGTTCTCTTCATTTATTGGATTTTACTGTGCTCAAATTGCCATGCTTACTCTGATGGATTAAGTTCACAGTACTCATTAGGATAAGTTTTTGAACTGAAACGGTTTGTTGCAATCGGTTTCCTGAGTTACCTTAACTTTTTGTTTTTACAGTGTACAGATTATTCATGTGCGCATGTCACATGAGGTACACGTCACACATGGAAGTAAGAGTAAAAAACATTAAGATTGACCATTACCACCAGTCCTTTACGCTGACGCACATCCAGCTTAAGGCAGGCATTTGTTGACAGGGGCACATACATTTAATAATAATATTTGATACAGTCCTATGCTTTCTCGTCTTGAAGCATAAGATTATGTTGACTCATGCAGTTGATGCAGGATGATAAAAAAAATGTGCTGCTTTTGTTAAGAAGTGATAACGTACAACAACACAGCTTCTGGCCAATGTCCTGCAGACATTTCTCAGCTACTGATGCTGAGGTTTGGGCTCTGACGTCACCGCCTCAGAATCTCATGTAAATGCTGTTTTCTGCAATAAAAGGATTTTCTATAGTGCTTATTTTGTGCACTGAAAAAAACTGTGACTAATTGAACTGACTAATATTTAAGGTAAGTGGTTGCAAACGGTTTATATGAGCTGAATTGAAACAAACAAATTAAATGTAGAAATGCTCAGCTCTATTCGTTTGCTTCAATTTAGCGCATATAAATAGTTTGCAACCACTAGCCTAAAAAAATTGTAAATCCAATGAATCATCAATTTCAGTGCTCATGTAAATGTACTAACTGATACTATTATTATGGATAACATACATGCTTATGATTCCCTTTGAGTTCAGCGTTCTACAAACCATTTATTAAATATCTGCCATTTCCCCTGTCAAAGGGCTGCGCTATAATCTTAACTCATCAGAACTGAATTATTTCTACCATTCAGTTCCATTAATAGCGGGAACATCTGTTTTGCAGACAGAACGATGCTGTGAAATATGCAGCACATGTATCAGAGCCATTTGAAATTCTCCCGTTGTCATGACGATCAGTGCATGTCCAATCGCCAGTTTCTGTTAAGCATGCAAGCATGTGATTCATTATTTCCCATGAATACTTTCCTTTCTGATATAGAGCACTTTTTGTTGAAAAGAAGGCAGATCTAAAGGGAGATGACATGCCTCACAAACAAACCTAATAGCGGCTATAGATTTAGAAGATAACAATACAGAAAAGTACCTAGATGCAATAAATGTGAATGGGTAATGAAATTTTCGTCCCGCAAATTGTATAATACGATTTATTTTTCATTACAATTCCTTGGTCTGAAATCCGAAATGACCTCATTTCACAACATGTTGTGGAAGACAAATGCAATAAGTGCCATTTTTCAGCCACTTTCCAGCCTTTCGTCCTCAAAATTGTGCTAATGGAAATATTGTGAGTACAAAATTAGAACGGAAGCCTTTAAACCCTCACAGTTAGATTTTTTTTAACAAATGTTCATCAATATATGACTGAAAAGCTTTTTAAAAACTTGCACAAATAAACATTAATTTATGTAGAAAGCAAAAAAAATTACAAAATAATCAAGTATTATTGATTTTTAACTGGCAACCAGAAAAAAAAATACTTCTTGTGTTGATTCAGATGTTCTGCCCAGATTATTAACCGAAGAGATGTTTACATCAAATCTTAAATCTCCAAATCTGTTCAAATCAGGCCATACCAAACATATCGTGCATATTTTATATTTCGGACTTTACATTAGGATGATCATGACTCTCAAGATATGTTTTGTATGATATGATATGTAAGATATTATTCTATATTAATACATATATACAGTTGGAGATTAAAGGTGCAGTAGGTGATCTGCTTTTGTTACTATAATATCTTTAAAAAAACAGTCCCTCCCCTGCTATCCAAAGCCACACCTCCTGTAATCATGAACGCACACCGTAAATATGACAGTAGACAACCCACTAGATCATGTACTTTCGCCAGTAAGAAAACCTTATAGTATTTTATAGACCTTTTTGAGGGATGTAAACATAAACAGTGGCCCCAACGTATTTCCTGTTTTACATTTTTCATTTTCATAGCTTCCGAGAATCCAAAGAGCCACATATTGATATATAATGTTATGACAGCAGTTTTAACATTAAGATATTATTGAGTTGCCTCTTGTTACAGTTATGAAATAGTTTGATAACAAGCAGAAAATGTTCATGGGCCAATGTGATGACCACATTGAAATGGTTTATTATACTACAATAATGAACAAAAGACTGTATTATATCTAGCTCGTTTTCAGTTGTGTAGCAAGCAAAACTTGTTATAATGTGCAACATTTCATGCATGCAAGGATCGATGGTCTCACTTTCTCATGCACTTTGTCCTAAAGTGATTACTGTATGCTTAGTGGTTGGCCGACGGGCTGCAGGAACGCTTTTTACTAAGCCATTCTTACACCCTATTTCAGCCTGAATATTCAAAGTAGCATAGTAAACAATATAGGGAGTGCGTCACAGGTTGTCATTGTTCAAAAATGAACCAATGTGAATATAAAACCAACGTCACCTCAGTGAAGCAGGCTAGGCAGAATAGTGCTGTTTACTTATGTTTTGCTGTTAAACTTAATAAAAATCTACATTATTGATGCTGTAAATGACCTTGTGAAATTGAAAATAGTCACATCAATCTATCACCGGAAGATTTCAGTGGCTGAACAACACTTCTGTGCATATAACCCATTTATAACAACACAATCTACATCAGCTCTGCGTGACGAAAATGGCTTTATAACATAACATTGGCTGTCTACAGGAAATACTTCAGCCATCCATCGTCCTTCCACCAGCGTGCAAAAATAACTCCAATTTGGATTCAGAGCTTTAAATAGTTTTGATTCAGCATTTGTTTTTACTGCTGTCTCTCTCGTGTGCACGCGCAAACGGCAAATCTGTGTGAACAGGGTGCTCAGATGTACAAATCTACATTTGTTGACAGGTAGTCTGGGCTACTTATCAGAATTATAAGCATTGTCGGCCCGACACATTTTAATTGGATAAACATTTTTTTAGTTTTATGGCTTACCCAGAATATAAAAATGCATATAAATACATTTCGATCATTTACTTTAAACAGTACTATTGAAATGTGAAGAGACTTTGAACCAGCACAACAAAAATGTTTCTGAAGACAATCACCTACTGCATCTTTAATATATACAAATTATGCATTGCCTGTTTTTTAGATTTACTTAAATGTTAAATAAAATTCATAAACGTCTCAATTAAAAAGTCTAACCTATGAAGAAAGGTAACCAGTGACTAATACAAACATTACAAGAGTTTGTTAAATGCCAGATTTATTTTGTGTTATTAAATATTAACCAAAAAAAAAAAAAACGAAAAGCTTTCATAATAATGCACCAGAAACAGGAGTTTAAAATGCATACGAGCCACTACTTTCAGTTATACTCATTCACAAAGAAGAGGAACCATGCACTAATCTTAATTACCAATTTTGAAAATTCATCCTTTTGATGATTAATAAACACATTAGGCCATATGACAACTCCCGCTTTTCAGAGCCCAAAACACAAGACCTCCTAAAATGATAATTACACCTTGTTTCAGCACACATTTGAGTAATGTGTAAACTGCTATGTGTCTGATAGTGTCAGGATGACATACGCCTTAACCAACCAATTATCCCCAAAATAACTGCTGATCAGACAATGCATCAGTGATCAAACATGTAGATAATGAATGGATAATGAATAATGAATCACTACACCTAAATAGCAGGAAAGCTCTTTGTCCTGGTTTGAAGAATGAAGTAAAGCACACACGGATCTCTAAGACGACTGCTTGAAGGGATAAAAAAAAAAAACACTACAAACGTGCAGACATTTCGATATGTAAGAGCTGGTTGCCATGCAACTAACAGCACATAGGCTAGTACGCTCCATCTTTATCTTTTTCTCCATTCTGGCTTCCTTTCAAAAGGACAATGTCCGCTCTGAACGCCTGGGGAACGTGGCGAGCTGCCGGACTCGCTGTGGGTCAGTGAATTTACTGGACTCATCAGAGAGCAGAGCAGACTGGGTGGATTATAAAAGAACTGAACTGAAGTGACCCTTTCCCAACAGCCACTACTGTCACGGATTTACTTTGTGCCAGAGAAACAACCCATCTCAATCCTAGCACATTTAAAAGGCTAAATGAAATAAAAAAAATTGTTTATGCTGCTCTTATCAAAATGCAATCTTTACTCTGCTGCATCTTTTAAATGCTATCATGACACTCCAAAACAGCATGACTGAACATCCGAGCTAGCACAACTGAAACTGGTGCACCAGCTTAATATGTAAGAGTAATTAGAGTTAATTAATTAGAGAGCTCTGGCACGGAAGACATTTCGAGCGAATAAGTTAATATTTAGCCTGCCTCAGGTTACATTTCAGGTAAATTTCAGAGCAAAGAGCCAACAGCCAATCAAGATGAATAATTTTCCATACAAAAGCAGAGACAGGTTTTGATGTGAAAACTGAATTACAACTCATCAAAATTCTAAATCTGACATTGTTTACCCTCAAGTACACTTTCGTCTTTGAAACAACACTGAAATGAAACCTGAAAATGCATTCCACCAAAACTGCTTAAAGTTCAAAAAGACAAAATGTAATCAATATGAAAATTGTTTTACTGTAACAAAATGTCTTAAGATATAGTTCACACAAAAGTAAAAAATTGTCACCATTTAGTCAGCTTTTACTGGAGTTTCTTTCTTCTGTTGAACACAAAAGATATTTTGAAAAAAAAAAGTTGAAAACCTGTAGCCATTAGCTATGTTTGCATAAAAAAATGCAAATTAAACTTATACGCAAAAATGGAAAAACGCCGTTTCCATTCAATGAGTCAAAAAGAACAAAATGGTCCCTTCCTGATTAACGCTAAATCAAAAAATTAAAACAGAATTTACTGCGGTAGGAGAACCTGCGTGAATCTTTTCTTCATTTAGTAAATCACTTGCATGGTGCACAGACTCTCTTAACAATTCTGAAGGTAATTAACAATATTATGACACTGATACTAAAATGGAGAAAAGGAGAACTAATGGAGAACTACTACTGAATACGGAAATGGCACAAAAACAATGAACAAAACAACATTTCACATGTTTTACAATGTGCTCAGCTTGCTGGTTTGTCCATTTGCACACATTTTTATCATCCCGTGATTTCTAATTTCAAAATCACATGACTTTTTTAATGCACATACTGTGATTTATTCAGTAAAATTGTTTCCATTGTAGCTTATGCGTATCTTATCTTATCGAATAAAAAGTTTATCCTACCAGTTATGCACCTTTTACGCTCATTTTCAAAATTTCAAAATCTTGGTGTTTCCATTGACCGTTTTTTATGTGCATATCCAAAATGCATATAAAAATAGGTGGATGGAAACGCAGCTATTAACTTCCATAGCATTTGTTTTTCCTATTATGAATGTCAATGGTTACACGTTTTCAGCTTTCTTCGAAGTATGTTTTTTAGAGTTCAACAAAAGAAAGAAACCGATAAAGGTTTATAACCACTAAAGGGAAAGTAACCCAGCCCATACTGGACAAGCTTGACATACTGTAGGGTACATGCAGGAATCCTTAAGGCAATTTCAATACTTTTTTAAAGACCTACTCAGAATATTTTAAGACCACATCAAGTTCTAATCAGTATCAAACCCTAACTCAATTAACAGTTGTTAATAAACAGTTGTAGTTAAATAAATCAATGGAGCAAAACTATGAAACAGAACTTAGAGAAGCTTGGAAGAAACAAAATAAATTATGCGGTTGTTTTCAGCGACAGGCTTCAGCCACTGTTTAAATGCATCTTTCTCCAAGCAGGAGTACGCAAACTTACATTTTGCCACTCTATGGTTTCACTACATGTGGTGAGCGTCACATCACCTTCCCGCGTTTGTCGCAAATTACGTGGATTCAAACAGTTGAAGGAGCTTGACCGGGCGTGCCGCGGCCCAAACCAATCCCATGTATCGAGTACGCCCTTGTTGATATTAGGACGAAAATACATATATTTACGCTTGTTTGGAGTCAAACACTTTGGACAAAGCTTGAACAAAATTTAAGACCTCTAAAAACGCAATAATACCTTTTTAAGGGCCTTCATTTTCTCATAATTGATTTATCAACTTTTAATACTTTTAACGGTCACCAATATATAATATAAAGATGATCAATGCTGGAGCCTTTGAGTAAACAGGTTACCTGCAAATATGCAAATTAAGAATATAACCCAGGGTTAAGGACTGTACATAGTGTGAAACCTCAGCTTATGAATACCCACAATAGAAAAAAAACATTTAAAAACTTTTAGAAGTGGATTTTAATTGTAATGGAAAAGGAAAAATTATCTTGATTTAATTAAAAATATGTTCATTTGTTCACATGTTAAAGATTTGAAACAATGCGAGTAAATTCCAGAATACTCATTTCGATGTAACCTAACGAAGCAATTCTAAAACACTCAACTGGGGAGAACTAAATGACCTTAAATGAAGAATTATAATGAAGACAAATACAAGTTCCCATGTAGATTATATAAGCACACACGCAGAAGAACAAAGAAAATGTGAAAAACAAGCTCATAACAAGCCCAGTGACATTTTGCGAGAGCTCGCAGGATGACGCTTTCATCAATAAATGACTTCTAAAAGCACGTCCGCACGTCCTCCCCGCCGCTTCAGACAGTGGAGCGATTATCATTCAGCGTGCCGTGTTAGCGTGTACGCCGCTGGAAAATCTGCCCCTCACTAACGGCGGCAGGACTTCCCTGACTGGCTGGGCCCAGACCGCTGCAGTCCAATCACTGCGGGCCCAGACGCCGCTCTGCTAGCTCTGATCGCTAACCTCCAACAAACCAGAAATCTGCCTTTCAAATCACTGGAGCAGAGAGAGAGAGAGCGAGAGGGGGGAGGGGGGGGTTTAGTAATATTTTAAGTTTTTATTCTATCAGATTAAGCTTGTGGCATGGAGTACACAAACACCGCCATCTCTTCTCGTCTTGTAGATGACGTCCTCAAGGTGAGCCGAGAACAATACGAAGCGACGGAGATGATGAAATGAGATGTTAATGTCACTCAAACTACAGCCTGCGGGGACCATCCCTCTGGTGTTTATCCCTTTAAACATAAAAGAGCCTAAAATAACTGTGTACACGGTGAGCGAAACCTGCGCCGCTGCAGATATCACAGTGTCCTCATTTTCCCCTGCCTGCCATGGACCGTCACGTCTTCTCTACATCTGTCACTTTCATGCACGCACACACGCACTTATGGGCCAGACAGACTCCTGTGTTCCTCAGAGCCCAGGGGGAAAGAGACAGGACAGCTTCTTGTTTACGATGCCGTTTCATCATACGGCATCAGTTATTCCGCTTTGGGGGGGGTTCGGTGTTATTAAACAGCTCTTCATATTATGGACAGCATTTGTCAAGAAGAATATAGCTATATCTTTTGACCTCATCTGATCCCGTCTTGGCTCTTTACACTCACTTAGGACATGACATGAGCTTTGGCAACACGGATGACCCTAAGGTTTAAAATGTCTGTGCTATTTAAAATGAAAAAAGAAACTAAATCATTTAACCCTTGTGCACTGTTCAAATTTACTACCCTTTTCTTACGTTAGGGATGAAAATATCCACTAAATTATACTGCTGTAAAAATGTATCATATAAATATACAGGGCGCCACGGTGGCCTAGTGGTTAGCACGTTCGCCTCACAGCAAGAAGGTCGCTGGTTCGATCCCCGGCTGGGCCAGTTGGCATTTCTGTGTGGAGTTTGCATGTTCTCCCCGTGGTTGCGTGGGTTTCCTCCGGGTGCTCCGGTTTCCCCCACAGTCCAAAGACATGCGGTACAGGTGAATTGGGTAAGCTAAATTGTCCGTAGTGTATGTGTGTGAATGAGAATGTATGGATGTGTTTCCCAGAGATGGGTTGTGGCTA
>CAIGQQ010000153.1:678101-789780 GCA_903798035.1 Danio albolineatus
CACACACACACACACACACACACACACACACACACACACACACACACACATCTGTGTTCCCAGCGCTGACTGCAGCTGCGAGTGCCATTAAAGCCAAATAAAAGAACAAGACCACACCGCATTGCCTTTGGTCCCAATACAGCCGTCATTTAACAAACAATTAATGCAATAATGACAGCAGTGTGTTGGCGAAGGTCATTCATTTGTTGCTTCAATTATGACCGCAGTCTGTAAGTTGACCGTTTGCAAGCTTGTTGAGCAGGTTAGCATGTTGTGTGTATGGCAACAACACTGGGATGCGGGTTGCTAGCATACATGTGGTGCATACAAATGACAAGCGTGTCACGCCATGCTGCAGTTACTTGCTCAACGTGAAATATTTTGCTTTCCTTCTTGCTTATGTGTAGAATAAAGTCATGTGACTGTGATCTACAAGAAGAGATCGACCGAATTGTGGAAAAGGCACACTAAATGTACTTGTTTTTTTGGCTGCTGTGAAGATCCATTGTGTCTGAGCGTTTCCTGCATGGTGCTTGTGAGACCGCCAGTAGGCAGATTGATGTGCAGCACATCAACGTTGCATATAAACGAGTGCAGTTCAGCCAGCCGCAGCCAATGGGCTTTAAAACACAGGTCTTATTACACTTATAATGACACCACATCCTGCATGAAACTAATCCATTCGCCTCTACACGTACTGCTCTCCGATATCAGCCATTAACAAGCAACCGCTGATAAACAATATAGCTTTGAGAGCAGGGCTGAACAATATATCGTTTGAGCATCGCTATCATAATGTGTGTATCCGCAATAGTCAGATCACAAGATTAGATTCTTTATTAAAGATGAAAGGATGACAATATTATTAAATATCACTGTGTGGAATTATTTATACGATGGTGACCATGTAGTTTTACACTTGATTGTTCAATGTCTGAATTTAATTTGAATACCGTTAGACTTCACAGAAAACCATGAAGCACTTTTCATTTTACTTATTTTTGCTTTGTCGTATCCATATTTGTTTGTAATTTATCATATTTTAACATCACTGATTTGCCATTGTGTTCAACAGAAATCACTGCGATTGGCCATGAAGGTCATCAGATCACTGAACTCACTGCTGTTTACTGAGTGTAACCCCAGATACAGGGACACTGGAGTGTGTTAAAGCCACGATTGAGCAGCAGATCGCTCGTATGTCAACTTATAAACAAACCAGCTGATCGAGGTGATTTGAAACGCCCCAGTATTGATTGGTACCAAATTCCAGTATTGTGACACCACTAGTTTGATGCATGTTGTATTTCTTGACTCAAACTCAGCACTTAGAAATGGATTTACTGCAAGACTCTAAAAACCCATTCATTAGCGGTTCAATTGAAACTGAAACACTTTTGGGTGCCACGGTGGCGTAGTAAGTAGCACATTCGCCTCACAGCAAGAAGGTCGCTGGTTCGAGTCCCGGCTGGGTCAGTTGCCATTTCTGTGTGGAGTTAGCATGTTCTCCCCGTGGTTGCATGGGTTTCCTCCGGGTGCTCCGGTTTCCCCCACAAGTCCAAAGACATGTGGTACAGGTGAATTGGGTAGGCTAAATTGTCCGTAGTGTATGAGTGGGAATGTGTGTGTATGAATGTTTCCCAGAGATGGGTTGCGGCTGGAAGGGCATCCGCTGCGTAAAAAATATGCTGGATAAGTTGGCGGTTGATTCCGCTGTGGCGACCCCGTATTAATAAAGGGACTAAGCCGACAAGAAAATGAATGAATCTTTAAATGAATGAATGAATGAATGAAACACTTTTGTTTTCTCAGACATTGTTAGTATTGATTAAAGAAACTAACCGTTTCATAAACTCAGATCAGAGTTTGAATTAGGGCTGCACTATATTTGACAAAAACAGACATTGCGACATTTAGTTTGTCATATATACTGCGATAAGAATATAAATTCACAAGATGACTTATAACTCTATTTGAAATTAATTTATCAATTTACATTAGGATTATTTTGTCGAGGATCACCTGCATAAATACAAAACATTTGAACAGATACAAATTAATTTTACATTTTTCAGAAGAATCTAGCAGTATAGAGGTACAGAAGTGCAATAATAATACATATAAATCAACACTTTACAGTATATTCATTGTATACATAAATACAATACAATTTGGTTCATAAACCTTTATAGCCTCTTGGTTTAAGTTTGCTGAAATCTTACACAGTCACAAGCCTTAAAAACACATCCAAATGAAAACCTTTCACTCTATTTTAGGGTTAAACTTTGCTATGACTATGACCCCAAAACATCACCTTATGAACCGTGGCTCTGACAAACTATAATGCCAATTTGACATCCTGATCGTGCGATCTAATTATTGCAGATTCACACATTGCAATATCCATGCTGAAACTATATATTGTGCAGCCCTAGTTTGAAGTTCAAGAGAATATTACAACTCTGTTGATGATGAAGAAGAAGAAGGTTTGCAAAAGTAACCCCTCGACTTTGAAAAAAGCTCAGAAAAAAGTGAATCTTAACGCAGCTCTGCTTTTAAATCATCATCCCGAGACCTCAAAATAGATCTTGCCATCCATCAATCGGACCATCAGAGCATCTTGAAAAATCATTACTGTACAGGGCTGAATTCACACTGTTGACGTCACTGCTGGACTTGAAGACAAAACACTCCAGTGCATTTGGACAATGATGAAGAGCACCGGAGGAGCTAAAGATATCGCAAAAGCATTTGATAAACATAATCCATTTCATTCCAAGGTAGCATACGTCCACAGTGACAGAAGAGTCAGTAGGCCACGGCTGAGAAATTACAGATTCATCTTTAATGACACAGAAGAAGATGAGTGCATTTGGCTTGTCTTGTAATGAGGGCTGCAGCACACCATTCATCCTGATAATAAAAATCGATGAGAAGACGGTACTCAGGAGCATTTTCTTGCACTGCTTAGCCTAGCCTCCTGGCACTTTACATCTAGAGAGGTCTTAACTTGGAGCACATAATGGCGCAGAAGACCACTACACCAAAGGAATCGGAGTGTTTACAAAAAAGTATTAATTAAAAAAAGGCAGACGGAAACTTCAGCTTGAATGATGCTTTTCAACCAATGAGGAAGTCTGAATCTTATTTAGGATACCGAAGGACACAAAGGTCATCAGAAAATAATAGATGTAGTGATTCTGTCCAAATCAAAGCAAGAAACAAATAAAATAAAAAGAATCTTTGATAATGTTTTTTCCACCCTCGTTGCAGTGGATTTATATAAAATGGTGGTAAAAGCATTTCTGGATGACATGTCTGGCACATAAACTGAAGAAATGCTTTGCGACAGTTTCAAGAAGCATCCATTTAGCATCAAGGTCAGACGTGTCAGCCCATTTCAGAAACTCAGAGAGAAAGAGAGAGAGAATAAGAGAGAGAAACAGCCTTGAATTTCTGTTGTTAAAGCTAGTAAACCCCTGGGAAAGATCTCCAAAGAAACACCCTTGATTCTGTAGCTTTGAAGCTCAAACTAGGGTGCAAAAAGAGCTTCTGCTATTAGAAAATCTCACTGATTCCCTTGATTCCACTGATGTAAGCCTTGATTTGTTACCGCTCTGCGAGTCTGTTTTCATGCAAGTCTTGCATAATCTAAAGCAGAACCCAAATATGTACAATGAATATTTGGGCACGGTGTGAAATATAAACCAAAAAATAAATCATCACAGAACTCCAAAACCCACAAGAAAGAATAGATTTAAACTATGATAACATAGTAGTCAAAATAGGCAGAGTATAAACTGAGCAATTTAAAGGGTACCTATGATAAAAATCATCTTTTGGAAGCTTATTAGACAGAACTGTGTGTAGTAAAAGTGTGTCTACAGTCATACTGGAGCGATAGAAACACAATAAGTCTCTTATTTTACATTTCCTGACGTTAAAATAGGATCCAAATCCCTCCCATTGTGAGGTCCACCCCAATGTGACGTAGGAGTGTGGTTTCCTAGCTCACTGACTTGATCCACAGCCGCGTATTAACAAGTCTTCGTAGTAACACGTATAATCATATCAACAAGACAGGACATGCGCAAAGCAACTGGGATTACAAGATCTGTTCAGCTATCTGTGATCATCAATCATCATCAAATGTGATCAAGAATGAGTTTTACAAGTTTAAAATGTTTCAAATACAGTGCATGCTAATGAATTACAGCGGTTTACTTCAGCTTTTCTTTATCACCACAACTTCATGTCAGTACAATTATAAAAGAAGATGCTTCAATCCCGGTTTGTGGACGTTAAATCAGGTTTATTTTGTACATCAACATAACGGATATCCATACAGCAGTATATATTAATGTGTATCCTGTCACATTTGCCATGCAAAAAGTGCATATGTATGCACTGTGTGTGTTTCTGTGTGTGAACTTACAACATTCTGTGTGACTTATCGAAAGGCTTGAATTATGTCCACAACAAATACATCAAATAATTATTGGGAAAGTTCTTACTGTAGTATTTCTCATAAACGTTACGTGAGATCTGCTTTCTTCATGTCTGTAACTGTGCTGTTTATCTGACGCAGAGATTGAGGCACACTCAGACAGGCATGTGGAAATGGTGGGCGGGGAGAACTAGCATTAAAGGCACAGGCAACAAAAACAACTACTAGTGCAGATGGCTATATGTCATCGTCAGTGTGCATGATAATAAAATAAACAATACAATTTTCAATGAGATGTCAGTAAATTCATAAAGCACCAGCAATGGCATATGTAAAATAAAATAATAAATAAACTTGTGGCTGTAGGCAGAGTGCAGCTCCTTTGTTTAAATATTGCATTATTTACCTCGTCTGTCAACAAAACAAAACAGCTCGACAAGGACGCTGTCCATTTGCTTGATACGTCCCTTTATTCCATGAACAAAGTGTTCTAAAAATAACCATCTGTGTATTCAGATGTGATGGTGCTGAAATCTAGGGCACTCTTAACATTACATGGGAAAATACTGTCCTCCTCCAGCAGGACGCTTTTGTTTTGGTCTCCCCGTAAAACAAAAAGCTTATTTTTAAATATAAAACTGCCCCTTCAAAACAGGTCGCGCGCTGCATGTAATGCATAGTCGACTTCCTCTAGATCAAAGAGAGTGAGTTAGTTAGGGCTCCCCTACACAGGAAGGTGGTGATTATTCTGACTGGCTGATAGGAGCCGAATGTAAACTAACAGGCCACACAGGCTCATCCCTCATTACATACGTGTTTTTGGAAGACAAATCAGAAAAGCATCATGAAAGGATCATTTGATATATTAAAATACATACTTAAAGATAAAGTTACATTAGTCGCACTGCGCTTTTCTAATATGCCGCTTCTTTGTTCAGAACTATCAGTGCAAAAGCATGTGCATTATGCATAAGGACGCAACATACAAATAATTCACTGGAATCCAGTCAAGCAAGCTTGAGCACGGCACGGGTAGGACTCAGCTGTGCTGGATTGCATTATTCATGGGCCTTTCCCATACTCCCATTTAGACGGCTCTTCAAGAAGAACCTGTCAGAGGCAGACTGAAAACCAGATACTGTTTCCTTAACATTTTATGAATAGGTTTGCTTTTAATGCACAAGATACAATCGGAATTGGTATGACAGGAAGAGGAATGCATCCAATTACTACATCGCAAAGATAAACAGCACAAGCACACAGCAACGTTTCGAGATGTTAGTTTTAATTTACATGTAATATTTCTAATTGATTGAGTTGGTCTAATTGTTCAAATGGAGTAAAAGTTGAACACCAGAAATGGAATACAAACATTAATGTATAATACAGCTTTAAAGAGAGGCTTTGCTTGTTTTGTTTTTTTTTCGTATCGTATCGTACTTTCATTTGTGCGGTTTAATATTTTCATCTGAGCAAAACTGACATTTTGATCATGATCTACAGAAGTGACACACACTAATGTTATTGTGTAACAGTTGTTTATATACCTCATAATTTATTAAAAGATTATGCAAATTTACAGGGCTACTTTGATTTTCATTTTACATAAATATATCTGTTTCACAGAATGGTAGAAGATCATAATTTTACCCATATTTTGACTTTTTTCCCACAAAAGTTATGTAAATAAATATGTATTTTAGCAAACTTTTTCTTAAATGTGTCTATATATAATGAGTATTTATGAATATAAATAATTTCATTATTTGATTGCATTTAATAATAATGAGGTAACTTTCAATTCTTTGACCATAATGAAAAATACTTTTATTTCACATTTCAGTTTTCTGATATTCTACAGATGATGTAGATGTTTCTAAAACAAACCCTTACATTTTAATTATTTAAAAAAACAATAATTCAAATTGAAACTTTTAATTTTTTTATTTAATTTGTTTAAATATACCACGTACGACTGGTCACAGCTACTGCTGAGCCAGAGATTACAGATATGGAGACATGGCACCTGTTAATCAATTCAGTGGACAGGGAAAACCAAACTCCTACGTCAGATTGCGATGGGCCTCAAAATCACTGGGATTTGGATCCTATTTTAAGGCCTAATGTCTTTATATCACCCCAATAAGACAGTGGACACACTATACGTACACACAGTTCTGTCCTATTTGTCCTATTTATTCGATTCTGTTCCTGAATTCTATTAAGGAATCAGCCAATACTAGTGCTTTCATTTACTGCAGGTAATCAGCAAAGAAAATATAACAAAGAGCTAGGTGTACTTTGTGACAGCCGGTCCTCCAGTTTCAGTGTAAAATTCATACTACAAGCCTACAACTCAACCAAATAACGAAACAGTAGTGCCATAAGGCTGTAGATCTGACAGCAGAGCAGTGTTTCTGGTGAAGAATTGCGTAATAGACACAACAACATCAGGTTGTGGACATACAGAAATATCTCAGCCCTCGGTTGACTGAAAAGACCTGGAGAGAGAGTGTTTACTAAGAGGAAATGACTGCTGTTATCTAGGCGAGACTTGTGTGATCACCATTATTTTCTAATCACCATTTAGCAGTGCTGCAGCAGGACACGCACTCTGCAGAAGCTGCTGGATTAAAAACACTACTGTACATTACACCAAAGCTGATGAGAACCTGCTGCATTCAGAATTAGGGTTCAATCATCTCGGTTTCCTGAAAGAGTTCCATAAACTATCAGGAGTCAAAGTCTGAAAACTAAAATGCCATATTACTAAGATCCATCTGGATTATATGTGCAAAACACATGTGGAACGGTAACAATGTGCCCAAACCAGGTGGGGCATGACAGTTAAACAATAAATCTATTTCTTAATAATCTGACTGTCAATGATATCAAACAAGACATGCTGACAATTTAACATTTTCCATCTACAAAAAAAAATATTACCAATATTTACCAGCATTTCACTTTCAATTGAAAAAAAACAACAACAACAAGCTACATAATTTTAATTCCAATGTATGACAGAAAACTGCAAGTATGTTGGTTCTGGGATGTGATTTATGACAGTACCAGGCAGGTTATTAATCATGGCTTGGCATTGGGTTAAGTGGTGCCCATTTACGATGACCACTCCACTTACAACTGAACCAAAGCTGCCATCACCTTTCCTTAAAAACCATGACCCCTAAAGCACACACATGCCAGTGTTTTTACAACAGATCCACTTTCTTTTATGAACAGACGTCTCCTCTGCATAGCCCTGAGCAAGTTCGGCCTGTCCAGTCATGTGTGAGAGCAAAACAGCAAGTCTCTTGACAAAAATTCCCAAACGTTGCCCACTAAAAGTCTTTGAAAAGCTTCTACTGTATACATCAAGAAAAGCAGATACATGGAACTCTTGGAAACTAGGCATCTATGCATACACCTGGCCAAAAAGCAAAACCAAATTGCATTGTACTAAATATTTATTGTTATATTAAGTCATATACTTTTGTATATGAACCCAGTCACAGTGAATAGAGAGGTTTTGATTTACCTGTGTTGCCATGACAGCACAGTAGTGATATTGCAAGCAACAGGAGTAAATATACTATATAGAAATGTCCTGTCAGTGCGTTATTTGAGTGTACTTTTCTTTTTTAATGAGATTGTGCAGTTAAATATATAGGTTCACTAACAGAATCTCCACAGCAGGGAAATATTATGCTATTTTGCGTGTGCATGTAACAGAGGCCAGCTAGGTAAAACTCTTCTGAACCAGAAAAGATGCTCTAGCAATACATGGTACAGGTCACGGTCTTTAGCCTCCTTGTTAGAGCAACCGACTCCCATACAAAGAATTGCAGGTACAATCCCAGCTCAGAGCAGGTTGGGTACAATAGGACTGGTGGGTTATATTTGGTGCCGTGACCCGGATGGAAATGAGGTTTAGGGTATTGAGTGCAAAAGAGGCCAGCTAGTGAAGTGCTGTGCAGGTAGACCTCACTCCTCTGAACCCGAAAAGGTGCTCTAGCGACAGACGTTAGTCATGGTCTTTAGCCTCCTTGTTAAAGCAACCAACTTCCATACAAAGAATCGCCGGTTCAATTTCAGCTCTGAGCGAGTTGGGTGAAGTAGGACCCGTGGGTTACATTGGTGCCATGACCTGGATGGGAATGAGGTTTAGGGGAGTGAGTGTAACAGGCCAGTTAGTAAAGTACTGTGCAGGTAAACCTCACTCTTCTGAACCTGAAAAGGTGCTCTAGCGACAGATGCTAGGAGAATGGTCTTCAGCCTCCTTGTAAGAGCAACCAATACGGAATACGGACTCCAATACGGAAAGTCATCGGTTCGATTCCAGCTCGAAGCGGGCTGGGTGGTGTAGGACCGGCGGGGTTACACGCATACATTTCTCTTGAGCTTTGGTCGACATAGCAAGACACCGGCCTTTGGATGCCATAATGAAATGAACATATTTTATAACGCAGTGCTTTCGGCTTTCCGTAATCACACTGAACAGAGCCTACAGCTGGAGAGAGAAAACAAGCACACTAAACACAACTGAGCAGTGCCATGCAGTATAACCTATTTCAGCTCATATTTTCAGCCAATCTTTTCTTTTGGCAATAAACCGAAAATACCATTTACTGTCGATAATTTGAGTCAGCCGAAAATTTGCTGCATCGCTAAGAAATACAATACTTACACTTCTACTCGGACCTTCTGGAAGACTAAATACATTCACGCATTTGGCAGAATCTTTTGTCTAAAGCGATGCATACATTTTCATGGGTCTTCTAGAAACTGAGCTCATGACCTTGTCATCGCTTCTGCCATGCTCTGCTGTTTGTGCTCCACAAAAATAACAGCACAAAAAAATTGACACCATAAAGGGAGGTGGAAAGGCAACGATTTTCCACATGGTGCATGAACAAAGAGGCCCTCTGTTTCTCATTACACATGTGCTCGCTGAAGGAGTGTATTAGGTTAGTGTTTCTTTAAGCGCCCAGCACATTTTTCAGGCGCCTTCCAATGTTTGGCTTTCAAACCGGGGCTGAAGAAAGATGATCCCCTGACAGCACTGCTTCATTATGGAACAGGCTGGTACAAGTGGAGGGAGTGGCTGGCCTGTTTTCCACACCCAGCCCCCTGGCTGCCACACTGCTGTCTCACCATGCCTGTGCACACACACAAACTTGTGTGCACACATGAAAGGAGCACCTCACTGAAGGGAATAAAGTGAGACTAACCTACACCTCCACCTCTTCCCCCTCTTCCTAGCCTGGGAAAACAGATTCCTGTGTTATGGCTGTGAAACCCAAACTTGAACAACTTTGCCTTGAGTAGAGCACGAGCCGTTTCCTGGGTTGCCATACAGGTCGTGTTAATCACACCGAATGCCAAGAGCTCAAGTCTCCACATGGAGACGGGTGTAGAGTTGCTATAATGCAGGAGTGGAGGCGTTAACCCAGTGCCTAGATATGGCAGTTCAAGTAAAAGATGGAAACATGAAAGCAGTGAGAACAAATGGCCTTGTGCTTTTAAAGTTAGTCAAACGTGACGTCAGAAAGCAGTCAAGCGCACTGATCAGGCCCAGTGGTTCTGTTCGAGATGAAGGCGTTCATAAATAATGGACAGTGCACTGGCTCCAAGGTTCATCTCATTATTGCAAATGGCTTTATGTTCATCCTGCACCTCATCAGGCTGAATTGAAAGACGAAGGATCCCATGCAGACTGTGAATGACAGCTGACATCACTCTTGTTACCCAGCAGCCATTAGCATCACATTACATGAGGCCCAGCACAAGCACCAGGGTAAAACAGACCTAGATGTGTCTGTAGGGCAGTTAATAACAGGATCAGGACTAACAGTAGATATTTGTACACTGAAACTAGTGATAATGGGTTTATACAGAAAGATGTAAAGGTATTTATTGACATTATCAACCACCTCAATAAAAAATGAACAAATATCTTTGACTTTGTAATGTCTTTTGAGCTCGTATTACCTAAAGAAAGGGTCCGCACTATCAGGGTCTGCAATTTGACCATGTAGCACAAGAACATAATCTAGCCCTCTCTGATGCAAGGCAGCAAAAGATGGCACAATGCTAATTCTCAAATCCAAATGCCAAATGGAATCAAACTTCCATGAAGGAACACCGCTTTGACTGCTCAGAACTTGCCTTAATGGGGGCTTGGCAGATGTGTGCATCAAGCCTGCATATCGGGCACAAAGTGGATGTTCGTAAGCACCCTTCTTAACCCTAAAATGACAACTATGATTTTCTGGATCAATTAAAATTTTTAAATTGGGGCAAAGTTAACACAATGTACAGAGTCAAATATGTAGTAGTTGTTTACTTTTATTTAACATCAGCACAGCTCATATGTAACATTAAAACAAACACAAAAATGACAGCAATGAAAACGCAACAGTTAAGAAATATTTGATTATAGCAATCTGGATTTGTTTTTATTAGCTATAAAATGTACACTTCAGACACAGGCTACGTTTAGACAACAACGTATCCAAAAACAAAACGTTTTTCCCCTTTGCATTACGAAAAATTGATTTATTGGATTATTGGTTTACACACATCAATGCAAAAGGCATTATTTCATATCCCAGGCCACTAAATGGCAATGATATCTTTTTAGTAGTGTTGTCAAAGGTATCAAGTGAGGTCCCAATCTGTACTGAATTTTTAAAAAAAAGTTAATTTTAGTGGCGCCACGGTGGCGTAGTGAGTAGCACGTTCGCCTCACAGCAAGAAGGTCACTGATTCGAGCCTCGGCTGGGTCAGTTGGCATTTCTGTGTGGAGTTTGCATGTTCTCCCCGTGATTGCGTGGGTTTCCTCCGGGTGCTCCGTTTTCCAAGTCCAAAGACGTGGTACTGGTGAATTGGGTAAGCTAAATTGTCCGTAGTGTATGTGTGTGAATGAGAATGTATGGATGTTTCCCAGAGATGGGTTGTGGCTGGAAGGGCATCCGCTGCGTAAAACAAATGCTGGATAAATTGGTAGATCATTCCGCTGTGGGGCCCCTGGATTAACAAAGGGACTAAGCCGAAAATGAATGAATGAATGAGTTAATTTTAGTGCTGCTCTCAAACACTGCTGATTGGAAATTGTGTCCACAACCTCAACAGTAATGACTGAGATTGCTGTTAAAGGTCATCAGTTCACGAAGTTCAAACACAGCTACATGGACACAGAACGTTTCAAATTCACGTATCTATAAGCTGACATACCAGCAATCCACTGATGGATCTAATAATAATAATAATAATAATAATAATAATAATAATAATAATAATAATAATAATTCTTTACATTTAAATAGCGCTTTTCTAGATAATCAAAGTGCTTTACACCATGAGGGGATCTCCTCATCCAACACCAGTGTGCAGCATCCATCTGAATGACTTGACAGCAGCCATATTGCGCCAGACCGAACACCACACACCAGCTAATTGGTGGATAGGAGACAGAGTGATGAAGCCAATTATAATATGTGGATGGTTAGGAAGCTGAGATGGACAGAGGCCTAGTGGGGAAATTACTACCCTACTCTTTTTTAAAGGACATCCAGGGATTTTTAACGACCACAGAGAGTCAGGATCTCGGTTTAACGTCTCATGTAAAAGACGGCGCTCACTAAGCAGTATAGAGTCCCCATCAATATATTGGGGCGTTAGGACCCACACAAACTGCTTATTCCGGACCCAACAGGAGGACCCATCCCTAACACCAATTCCGGCAGCAACCTAGATTTCCCATGTGGTCTCCCATTCATGTACTGACAGGGCACAGCTCTGCTTAGCATCAGTGGGCAAGCATCTGAAAGTTGCATATAGATGGCTTTGAAACGCTTTATGTCGCTGTATCCATGCTATATCCATACACAGTGGTATACGTTTAACAACACTATTGTTAGTAAGGGATGTTAAGAAAGGGATGATGTGCCATCTGCGGCTCGGCAATCATGTCTATTTTTTTGTTTATTTGTTTTTTTGCTATTTAAAACCAACAATTAGAATGCAAGGAAACGCATTTTTTTATTTATCATTTATGATAAAAATGTATTCCTAATTCAAAAATAGTTAGTAATATATTCGGTTCAAAGAGTTAATAACATTTTTAAAATGCTACTCAAAGAATTAGAAATCTTATACCAAAACTCTATCAGTGAATCAACTGAATGTGTCAGTAATCACTAGTCATAGTCGGTCAATCAATAATCCCAGTCAGTCTATCACTAGCTGAAAGGCATTTGCATCACTTGAAAACAATTTGCTAAACTAGTGGCTTGCTGCGTTGACTCTAATGATAAGTCTACATTAATGATAAACCTACGTTTTATTTTCCACAACAAACTAGCTGTTGTACAAGGCGATTTTTCCAACAGGCAGGGATAAACATGCCCGCTCCAGTCGCCATCCCTCCCGCAAGGCTTTTGTAATTTGTAGGTTATGTGGGTTTGCAGCTAGCATGCCAGCTCCAGCATAGTATTGACTGATCATCACGCACAGCCCCTGTGAGCAAGCAAACAAAGCAGCCAGACTAATGATGTTGATTTATTCACATAAGCCTTTACTCAGAGAGCAGATAAATATAATAGCCAGAGCGCTGCTTGTATGGGTGGAATTTGCCCAAGCACAGATGATCAAGATGTGTTTTGATTACACAAGACTATCAATGCAGCGAGCCATTTGCATCAAGAAAGGCATAAACAGTTCATTAAATCACTGTTTGGCATAACAAAAGATTCTTATCAATGGTCCAGTGATATTGGTTTTCAGTGGCTCAAGCGCAAGATCTGGTATAATGGAAAAAAATATTTCAAATGCAAATTTAATTTCAACGACACTCATTTTACAAAACAAGCTCAGTATTCCTCAAAACAGTCCAACAGAAAATGAGAGAAAATCCTTAGATCAATTTAGGATAGGTATGTATCTCTAAATTCATTCATTTTCCTTCAGCTTAGTCTCTATTTCAGAGGTTGCCACAGTGCAATGAAGCGCCAACTATTCCAGCATGTTTTAAACAGTGGAAACCCTTCCAGCCACAACTCAGCATTGGGAAAGACCAATACACACTCATTCACACACATGCTCGTACACTACAGCCAATTTAGTTTACCCAATTCACCTATGTCGCCTGTGTTTGGACTGTGGGGGAAACAGGAGCAACTGGAGAAAACCCACACGAACACGGGGAGAAAATGCAAACTCCACACAGAGTCCCAGCTGGGACTCGAACCAGCAACCTTTCTTGCCATGAGGCAACAGTGCTAACAACTGAGCCACCATTAGCTTTTACATATGAATTTAAATAACATTTATAACAATAAAAATATTGCAACATATATGTTTGTGTGGGGGCCACGGTGGCGTAGTGAGTAGCATGTTTGCCTCACAGCAAGAAGGTCGCTGGTTCGAGCCTCGGCTGGGTCAGTTGGCATTTCTGTGTGGAGTTTGCATGTTCTCCCCGTGGTTGTGTGGGTTTCCTCCCGGTACTCCGGTTTCCCCCACAGTCCAAAGATATGAGGTGCAGGTTAATTGGGTAAGCTAAATTGTCCATAGTGTATGTGTGTGAATGAGAGTGTATGGATGTTTCCCAGAGGTTGTGGCTGGAAGGGCATCCGCTGCGTAAAACAAATGCTGGATAAGTTGGTGGATCATTCCGCTGTGGCGACCACGGATTAATGAAGGGACTAAGCTGACAAGAAAATGAATATGTTTGTGTATGTTCGGGACCCTATAGCTTTAAAAAACATTATCAACATTTTCTTTTCAGTCTATTTGTTCATTTGGGGGCCTGGAAATACAAACTGTTTAAATCAATACAGTCTCAGCTTAGAACACAAAAACATTATTTTCTGGAAAAAAGATAAGGTCATGTGTTTGTGAGTCACGTTAAGTATACAGTCATGAACAAGTACTTCAAACAACAACAGTGGACTACAGGACCATATGCATAGTGTTTCTTTATATAGTGACATAACTCACTACTGAACTGGCTTTCATAATGCAGTGTTTTTAATCATTTTTGGGGATTAATATGAACGGGTCATTGTTGTGCTATATACTGTCACAAAAATAGTTTTGATAATCGATACTGTCAATCCAGGCTCGTTCTGATTACGTGCCCTAATATACATGTCTGGAGAGTCTGCGTTTCTTTGCAGTTTTTGTTTTTACTGAGTCCACCAGAGGCTGCTGTGTACGCTTTTTCAGATCTCAAATTTCTCGGGAGTAACACCCCCTTCCCTTAACCCAACGATAGTGTTTTAAAAAGCTCTGCTTGACCAGTAAGCACCCCCTTCCCTTAACCCTCTGCTTGACTGGTATCCACCCACTTCCCTAAACCCAACTGACAGTGTTTTGAACAGCAATCGATAAAAAGAAAAGGCCTCGCTGTAGCCTGATTTTATCATGTTTTCAGATTTTACCACATTCTCACATTATTATTTGCTTGTTTGTTTTGTTTTTTGGATTTTGTTATTGCCTTACCTGTTTTCTAAAACTGTTCTTCGCCAGACTTAACCCCATCATCACGGTCAACTCCGCTTTCCTCCAGCGTGCACCTTAAGCCACTGGACAAACTAGTAACAGAGGGAAAGCCATCCACATGGAGGCAAGCGATCAGCTGGTAACTGCGAAATGAAAGGCATCATACCGCCCCATAGCGTTCGTTTTAAAAAATGAGACACAGCCATACGTAGCTCTGGCTACATAATTCGCGATCTTCAGAAATCTCTATAGGGCTACGTTTTCAGAATGAGCCCATGTTGGATACTGTTGTCATTCTGAGATAATTTATTTAATTATATAATGACAGAGCTCAACAATAAGGACTGCCCGATGGCCCGGGGCCAGCATGACAGATGCCTGGGACAGTACACAGGATCGTTACTGGCCTGGCCTTGTTACTAATGTTTAATTTCCCTGCAACTATATGCCAATTGGGTGCAAATACAATCTTAGAATCGAGAAACGGCTTGTGCTTTTAAGCCTTTAAATGCTACCTTTTCTGTAATGCCTTAAACACCAAACTGCTTTTCAGTTCCTCTTATCTGATTGGATGTTTTGAGCATATTATTCTTTCCAAAACCTGGCAACAACCAGTCCAGCGAAGAGACGGCAACATCAAATTATGAGGCTAAAAAGAAAACGTCTGTTTCTAACGTCTTGAAGCAGATGCTTACGTGGGTACAACACACAAAAAAAATATATTTATATAATAATTATTTATTATTTATTTAAATAATTTAGAACTTCCATACTGCTCTTTCTGGTTGCCTAACACTTTCAATTTTGCTCATCATATATTTATTAACATTTTTAAATATGCTAGATTCACAGATATTATTTTTAACACATTATTGAAAATATGTGGCTAAGAAATAGCTATTAACTTCTTTTTTTGGTGGGGCCAGTGAAAATTTTGGCAGGGCAAGTAAAAATCTAAACCGCTGGCCCGATTGAATCCTTAGTGTTGAACCCTGAATGATTATATAACAGCATAATAATGCAAATAGCCATAAACACTTTAAAAAAACATATTCTTAGGTTGTTTCGATCCAATAATTTGACGTCAAAAAAGGTAAATGTCCAATTATATATACTATTAAATGTCCTTTTAGGCAAACGTCCAATTTTTCATTTTGACACCGGTGAGGTAGAACGTAAATCTCATTACAAAATGGCTTTAATGTAATTTGTGAATGTTTACATACATATATTCCATGGCCAAAAACATATTGAGGTCATTTCCAAGTATTGCACGACAAGTCGATATATTGATTATTCATTCATTCATTCATTTTCTTTTCGGCTTAGTCCCTTTATTAATCCGGGGTCGCCACAGCGGAATGAACCGCCAACTTATCCAGCATTTGTTTTACGCAGCGGATGCCCTTCCAGCCGCAACCCATCTCTGGGAAACATTCACACACACTCATTCACACACATACACTACGGACAATTTAGCTTACCGAATTCACCTGTACCGCATGTCTTTGGACTGTGGGGGAAACCGGAGCACCCGGAGGAAACCCACGCAACCACGGGGAGAACATGCAAACTCCACCCAGAAATGCCAACTTGCGCAGCCGGGGATCGAACCAGCGACCTTCTTGCTGTGAGGCGAACGTGCTAACCACTAGGCCACCGTGGCGCCCATATTGATTATTGTTCAGGCATAGTTTTTTTGACATCACTGTCTCCATTATGATGTAATTTCTCAACAATCCTAGAGAAGATGTACTCAGTTCTTAGAATACTGACATACCCTGAAAGTGTATAGTACAGTTAAAAACCTATTGTGCCCCTGATGCTCTCCACATCCTTCCAGAAAGTTTCCAAATGTGTACTGGTGCTTTCAAATATTGCACAACTTCAGCTATTTCAACAGAATCTGCTGAATGAAAAAATAATAATAAAAATATGAAGTTCTCTGTAGAGCTCCAATGAGACTTGAAATCATAAAACAGCACTAACATGCTCTCTCTCCCTCAACATCTGCTAATAAAATGGAGTGTGCCACCTATAAAAGATGGGACGACCTAGCAGAAGGAGAGCTGTTTACCTAAATACAAGGTCACAAAATGCCACCATTACTGCATCTGTCAGAATGCAGAGTGCAGTACCAGATGTAGGTTTTTTTTTTTTTGGCACAGGGCAGCGGGATTAGTTCATTCGTCTATAGCTCAGTCTTATAGCCTGTGATCAATAATTCAGAGAGCCCATGAGAGACCGGGCTGTATTACAGCACAGCTGATGAGAGCTGAACACAACAGCAGAGGCCCGGCGAATCACAAGAGGTGATGTGAGAACAATGATAATGTGCACTCGAGGGCTCTGGAGTAGATATGAAGTAGTTGCAAGCTCTTGAAAGACGACTGAGTCTGAGTTTATGAAGATGGAAACGAGGACAAGAGGGATAGACGGAGTCAGAGTGAGATCACGGACTTCCACTTGAGGAAAAAACACAGCAGTGGGTCTGTTTCAGATTACCTGATTAGCTGGACATTTCAATAAGTCCATTCAAGCCGGTGTACGGCTGGATTATAGAGGGGGAAAAAAACATCTGCTTTGAGGTTAATCTTGTGATAAGGTTCCCTTCCATCGCTAGGTCAATTGCATGGAAAATCCAGAACAAACATTAACATTCTGTGGGAAAGTTTACAGGCGCCATGGACAATCTTGACAGGCATATACAGGGAATGTATCTAGTTTGAAGCATTAAGATTCTGAAAATTCTGATGATATGAGCCAATTATATTTATTCTTTTTCTTTTCACCTAAGTTCCTTTATTAATCTGGGGTCGCCACAGCGGAATGAACTGCCAACTTATCCAGCATATGTTTTACGCAGTGGATGCCTTCCCAGCTGCAACCCATCACTGGGAAACACCCATTCAAACTCATTTACACACATACACCACAGACAATTTAGCTTACCCAATTCACCTATACCGCAGGTCTTTAGACTTGAGGGGGAAACCCACACGAACACAGGGAGAACATGCAAACTCTACACAGAAATGCCAACTGACCCAGCCGAGGCTTGAACCAGCAACCTTCTTACTGTGAGGCGTTTGTGCTACCCACTGCGACACCGTGACGCCCAAATTACATTATGAATGTTTAAGTGTTTAAGCAGACATGCTAATTCTCAAATCCTGACCAAGGGAGGCTTAATATAAAATAAATACATATACACAGCATTATAAATCTTGACATTAAATTGCTATAGGCAAAAGCAAAGGCAGCATGATCAAACTAAGGCCCCGTTTACGCTAGTACGTTTTCGTTTTAAAACGCATAAGTTTTGCTACGGTTACGCCATCTGTCCATACTACGCCGGAGTTTTCGAGGTGCAAAAACGGAGCGTTTTAGAAACGCTGGAGAGGCCGTTTCCATTCTAAAACGCTGCAGCAGCATCTCAGTGTGGACGTGGGAAAACGCATACTTTTGAAAACAGAGGCGTGGCTGCTGAGATCCGCTACGTGATTGGGGCTTTGGGTCATTGCGTATCCTTCCCTTATTCGTCAAGCGCACGTGGCTATAACGTCACCGGCAGACAGCAGACCAGTCTTCACTGTAAACACTGTATTTTCGATAGCCATGGATGTTTTATATTCATTTATTACTTTAAGTAACAACTCAACCTCGTCGTCTGTCCTCAAAAAGACCTCTCTTGCTTTCTTTGCCATCGCGTTCATCGTTCAACCAGCGTTTGTTGACTAACAATAACCAAATGCCGAGCGAGCTGCATGCTTCCTGTTTATACTTGACCGCGCATGCTCAGAGTGCGCCAATGGTCACGTGATATACGTTTCTGGTGGATTAGTGAAGACGGAGATCTCTTGAGACGCTGGGTGAAAACGCGAGTGTGGACGCGGATCGTTTTCTTGCTAAAACGCCGTTTTAAAACTAAAACGCACTAGTGTAAACGGGGCCTAATAGTAGACTATTTTTGCAAACACTGCTGTTTTGGTTTTAACCACTTTTTAAGAACACTATTAAAACATTACAATTACGTTCTAATTTTGGGCTTACAGGTAAATCATTCAATTTGGTTCCCTTAACAGAGAAAACAGATTGACCAAAGGAGGTCTTACACTCTGGAACACTTTGTATGATGGATTACGATTCTGAAAATTCTGATGATATGAGCCAATTATATTCTAAACGAATAACATGCATCAGATGATGATCTACAGCTTACACTAAAGGTCTAATTTCACAATAGCAGTTAAGGCCACCTAACTTAAGTAAAACCATATTCTGGCCTATTCTTACATTTTTAACAAGCTGTTCTGAAGAAAAAAGATTTTAAATAAATGTTTTTTAAAAACTTTCAATTTAGGGTGACCATCTGTCCTATTTTTTCCAAACATATCAACAACATAACAACTGTGTTCGGGAAAAATAAAGAAATAAATAAATTCACAGGACTGTGTCCTCTGAACTCCTTTCAAGCAGTGGACTTCAACATTTCAATTGCTTGCCGCTGAACCGAATCATAGCTCATTTCTATAAAATTGACTTGATTTCAACTCTCCACTCTGCCCATTCCAGTGAAGACGCGCCGAGAAGACGCATTGAAAATGAATGACTTCTGGCTACTTTGCATATGGACACCATATCTGGACAGTATAAACATCTCTGTTTGTGATATTTTGAGATTTGGAATGACAAAATGTCCTTTAGGATATTCATCTGTGCTCTGTACTCACCAAACTTCCTACCAGTCCTGTAGTAATGTGTTGCTTGTAGCACAATGCTCAAAGGCAGGGGTGTCAAACTGAACTCCAGGAGGGCCGCAGCCCTGCGGAGTTCAGTTCCAGCCCAGCTTCACCACACCTATCTGTAGGTATCGAACAAGCCTAAAGCACTTAATTAGTTTGATCAGGTGTGTTTAATTAGGGTTGGAACTAAACTGTGCAGAGTTTGACACGTGTGCTCCAAGGCTATTGTCATATGTATAATCCTGAGTGTGCAACTTTGTTATGTGTCAGGCATTTATGTTGTGTTTGTAGTTTTGTTTTATATTTATCAAAATAACAAAATAAAATAAAATAAAATAAAATAAAATAAAATAAAATAAAATAAAATAAAATAAAATAAAATGAATCAAATCAAATCAAATCAAATCAAATCAAATCAAATTAAATTAAATTAATTAAATTAATTAAATTAATTAAATTAATTAAATTAAATTAAATTAAATTAAATTAAATTAAATTAAATTAAATTAAATTTAATTTAATTTAATTTAATTTAATTTAATTTAATTTAATTTAATTTAATTAAATCTGTCTGGGATTCAGCTTTTATTTCCACAGTAGTCATTAATTGTAAGTGATTTTACATAAATTTTTCCTTTCCTATAGGCCATGTCTTGTTGAACACCTGCATTGAATAGCCATGTATGTACACAAACATTGGCCAGTGCATCTCAATAGAGCAGCAGCTTTTACCTTCTTTATTAATTTCAACAGATATTTATTTTTCTTTAATCTAAACAAGGTCCTGTAAAAGATATTAAATGCTAAAAAAAATATTTTATTATTATCCTGTTGTTGAGAGCCAAAGGAAAGGATGTTATTTCTATTAAAGTTCAGTAACATAGAACAGAGACTCATCCTGCTCTGTATTTTCACATTACCTCATGTTTGCTCTCTGTCATGTGTAAATAACAAAGCGGTCCTGCCTAAATATAACTGGGAATATATAGCTGCCTACCACAGCATAAACAGAATACCACAACCTCTACAGTCTGACATATTTGGACCGCTGCACGGTATATACTGTCATCCCGCCCAGCCCCAATTCCCAATGTTTTGACATGCAAGATGCCGGAATGTCATTTGGGAATGCTATCAGCTGTGGCCGGTCTCTTGTAAGCACTAGACACGCAGTCCTTAATCGACACCAGGGAAAGCAGGTCAGCTGCATTCCTTCATAATTGGGTATTCAATCGGTTATCTAACCATACAACTAGCAGCTATGCATGAACACACGAAAAAAAAAAAGCACACTGAGAAATGAAGAATGACGGGGATTGTGAATACCATGGTTTTCTGTTCTGTGTTGATATAACTCAAATATTGCAGTGATCAATGGAATGATTCTGTGAAGTATTAAAGGATGGAAGAAGGGGAAAAAAGGAAATAAGAAAGCCATCTGTCCACAGCACCAGCATTTAGCTGAGCATTAGTGCCACATGTGCGCTCTGTGTAACACGCCACTGCCTTCTTTTTCCTCACGACACGCCAGACGGAAAAACAGACAACAAACAACAAAAACGTCTGTGAATTAGCACGCACTGCCTCAGCAGCGTCCTGATGTGAATTTTGGGACAGGAAAATGTCACCGCAGAAATCTCTTAGAGCATGATGTAGTCAAACATAATGGAGCTCTGTATGTCTGCTCACTGGAGACCTGATAGCAGCAATGCCAAATAATTACGCAAAATTACGCAGTTTGATATTGTTCAGACAATGTTTTTGTATGAAGTGCGCAAAATAAAATGCTCTATTGCTCAAGTAAAAACAGCAAGTTTAAGCAGAAAATGATTAAGCTTCTATTGTTAAGAATCTTTTTGTGCACATTAAAAATAAGGACATTATTCAAGAGTTTTTTTCTCCTCAGTGTCAGTATATTGTGCGCATTTACATGCAACCAATATTTTTCAGACTGAACTGATCATTTTATGATTGAAGATATAGTCTCACATTTCATCCGTGGTTCATAATAGAGCTGCACAATATATTGTTTCAACATCAATATCGCAAAGTGCGCATTCGCAAAAGTCATATCACAAATGCAATGTTCAGTCTGAATTATAGTGGACCAGGAGCAACAGAACTGTATTTTATCACTGTAACCTGATTTATGAAAAAAAAATAATAATACTGAAATTTTTTGTCCTATATAATCCAAATTTCAAAGTGATTATTTAACTTGTCCCACTGACAGAAAGTTTTACTAAACAATATTTTTACATGGTCTAAGAATTAATTTGATATTTGGACTTGAAACTGGACAAATAGTAGGAAAAGCATTTTTTTTGTATTGTGATTACTGAATTTCTGCACCCGTTCGACTCCCCAGAAAAACGTCAAATAGAGCTATTCAAACCATCTTATGAAACAGTATACATATCACGATATTTATCACAGGAAATTAAAGTATCACAAAATCTGATTTTTCCAATACAGTGCAGCCCTAGTTCAGAATATACTGTATTCATTTGCTACAAGTATGCTTCTACAAGCACGATTTGTTTGCTTTTAATTCTTTGTAACCTTGTCGTGGACTTCCTATCACGTCAATTTGTTTTATTAATAAATATGTTGGTATTGAACTCATTATGGGTCAGATACTTTGCTTTATTAGTCAGACCGTGAGAACAGAAATTGTATTATAATAAAAGATGCACTGATAAATTTACATTGAGATCGCAGGCTTTAGATTTGTAATTCCATCAAATCATTGAGGTCCCTAAAGATTCCTGCCTCTAAAGAGTAAACGGTCATAATGAGCATCTATGATGTGGCTGCAAATTGTGAACTTAGTGCCGCTTTCGAACACTGTGAAAAAATTCTGAGCCAATGACATGTTCCCATTGTTACTATGAGGTTGTGACTGTGAGCGCAAACAACTCAATGACATCATTGCCTACACTGCTGCTAACAGAACGGACTGGCTAGTATCGACCAGAAGACTGGCTGGTCACCAGTTAGGTCGTTCACGCAAAAAAAATATCCATTTCCAGTCCCTCATTAGTCGATTGGTGCATCTTTAATCTTTATAAATATGCTCATTATACAACTGAAAGCATTCTGAGATACCATGTGCTAGTATAATTGGGTTTTCTGCAGTGAGGAAAGATTGGGACAGACTCTGTGCAACATCATAGACAATCAATTCATCTCTAAAACCGAATTACAGAGCAGTTTAAAAACTCATCAAGCTGAACACCTAGACTGCAGTTCTGGTACTGACACCTATCTAAAAGACCAACACCAACATCACATTGTGTTTTAAAAGAAACTGAACTCCAACAGAATACAGCGTAAAAATATCTGTCAATTAACAGTTTTAGTATTTTGTGATTCACAAGAGTTTTCCGTTTATTTACGCTGGTAAATTGCATTATGGGAACTTGTTCTGCCAAATTTTGATGTTAAATTCAACTCTACAGTTTAACAAAGTGACTTTTATTGTAAAATTTCAGTAGTTTGAAATAATATAATGTATCAGAAATAATAATAATAGTATATATACTATAGTATTTCACTCTAATTACAGTGAAAAAAGTATTTAAAATAACAGAAAACACACTGACAGGGAATTACAAGTTTTTTGTATCATATACAACACCGGGAGATACAGGCCCCGTTTACACTAGTGCGTTTTCGTTTTAAAACGCATAAGTTTTGCTACGGTTACGCCACTCGTCCACATTACGCCGGAGTTTTCGAGGTGCGAAAACGGAGCGTTTTGAAAACGCTGGAGACGGCGTTTTCATTCTGAAATGCTGCTGCTGCGTCTCAGTGTGGACGTGGGAAAACAGAGACTTTTGAAATCGGAGGTGTGGCTGCTGAGATCCGCTACGTGATTGGGGCTTTGGGTCATTGCGTATCCTTTCCTTATTCGTCAAGAGCACATGGCTATAACGTCACCGGCAGACGGCAGACCAGCCTTCACTGTAAACACTGTATTTTCAATAGCCATGGATGTTTTATATTCATTTGTTACTTTAAGTAACAACTCAACCTCGTCGTCTGTCCACAAAAAGACCTCTCTTGCTTTCTTTACCATCGCGTTCATCGTTTGTTTGTTGACTAACAATAACCAAATGCCGAGCGAGCTGCATGCTTCCTGTTTATACTTGAACGCGCATGCTCAGAGTGCGCGAATGGTCACGTGATATACATTTCTGGGTGAGTAGTGAAGACGGAGATCTGTTGAGACGCTGGTCGAAACTTTAGTGTGGACGCGGATCATTTTCTTGCTAAAACGCTGTTTTAAAACTAAAACGCACTAGTGTAAACGGAGTCACAGTCACCTCACAGCAAGAGAGTCACTGCTTCCAGTCCCAGCTAGGCCAGTTGGCATTTCTGTTTGTGCGGGTTTCCTCCGGTTGCTACAGCTTCCCCCACAGTCTGAAGACATGCACTAGAAGTGAATTGGGGAGGCTAAATTGTCTATAGTGTATGTGAATGAGTGCGTATGGGTGTTTCCCAATACTGGGTTGCAGCTGGAATGGCATCCGCTGTGTAAAACATATGCTGGAATAGTTGGCGGTTCATTTCACTATGGTGACCTTTGAAATAGAGACTAAGCCAAAGGAGAATTAATGAATACAACACAAACCAACACAATATATCACTTTAAACTATTAAAACTATTAAAAGTCACATTTTCAAGGTTAAAAGTTGTTAGAAGACTAATCCATGTCCCATAATGCAATTGAGGAGCATAAATAAACAGGGAGAGAAAAAAACAACAACAGCTCATTTATAGATATTTTTTTCAGTGTAGATGAAATGCTCTGTGTAACACCCTGTATTAGGCATGGGACAATAACCGGTAAAACTAGGACGATAAAAGGTTTACCGCGGTTTGGAAAGGTCAAGGTATTAAAACCGTAAAAATGTTTTGTTGTATCACTCCTAAGGTATATGTAAAAGGTTTTGAAAGTGTTTTTTTAAATGTATTATGAGGAAATCTAGTTTTTGAAACGAATGAAGAGCGTAGAAATCAATGGTTTATTTTAATTATTTAGCCTGACATGTTTACTGTTCCAAAATACTATAAATGTTTCCTAAAATGTAATATATTGTGTTCAATAGGGAAAAAAGTTGTTGTTTTTTACTAAGACATTTAAAAAGAACTTATTTTACAGCAGTAAACACAATACTGTACCAAAAACTTATACCTGCCCATGCTTACCGTCTATACCAAGGGTGCCCAAACTTTTTCTTTTAAAGAGCCAACAAACAAACTTGATTTAGGGCTGTGCGCCGAAGTTGAATGTACCAAACCGTTTCATAAATTCGCCATGTGTAATTTCCAAATTTTATAGCTAATACTTAAAAATAACTAGAAAACGTTGCTTTAAAACATATTAATTAAGGATGCTGATGTTTTTTAATCAACTTGTTATAATAAAAACATAAACAATCCCATTTATAACAATGAAGATGGATGCTGAATACACTAGTTGAGCTGCTCCTGCCTTTGCCTTGATTTGCTTGCTGGTGTCTTGCACATTGTCAAGTGGCAGTATTTACATTCTTTAAGTCTGATTCATTTGCAACACCTAATTTTATTTGGCTTTTCTGTAGCTCAATTAAACAAAGAAACAACAGTTTATGTTAAATTGGAAATGACGATCTCTGTCAAAGGCTTAATCAACTCCCTATCATTCTCCCTCTCTCTTCAGATAGGATGGCGGGCCAAAGCATAGGTTACCCTACTTTGGGCACCTCTGGTCTATACACTATGAATGACAAAACAAAACCACAAAGCTTCGTTTGGCAATCAATAAAGCGCAGACACGTGTAAACAAGAGATTACTTCTTCGGTCAAGACAGTTCTGTTGATTACAACCATAAAGCTTTTATGAGAACACAAAACCTACCAATGAGCTCCCACTAAACCACACAGCTATACATTTTAATGTTAAATCCTTTCATCAAACCAATCGTGGCTAATAACCAACTGATTTTGGTCATGGTCATGCATGCAGTGTGTGTTTGTTGATGATAGGACGTTGGGTGACCTTTAGCTGGGTGTATGCAGGGAGGGGATCTGAAACAGGGCTCAGGTTCAACATGGCCTTAATGTCTTTCAGCTGTGTGGAGAAATGTGAAATTCCTCCAGCGATCACATAAATCTCCAACCCAGTTCACGTGCTTTCTGAGTCTTTTCCTTTCTCTCACTTTTTCCTGCCGTAGTGTGCCAAGCTACTACTATGTTCTTGTGGTTGCTATAGAAAACAGGATGTGATAGGGGAAACGGTCAGTTGAAATATACATCTTGGTTTTTTTTTTTGCAAAGGCAACTTTATGGCACCTCCATGTGCTTGTCCAACACAGCAGGTGAACCCTGAAATGGGAAACATGAGCACTGGGATGACAAGTGCGCGCGCACACACACACACACACAAACACAAACATGCACACGCCAACAAACTATTTTAGTTCATCTCAGGGCTGGGGCTTGACTCAGGGCAAACCAAAAAAAAAACAGCTTTCTATTTTTCACAATCATTACTGGCATTGTCTGTGCTTCCTGTCGAGAGGCCACTATATTTCTCAACAAGCAGCTCGGATTCTGAGGGGCCGACTGTGTAAATCAAGCTAAATGAATTTCAGCTGTTTAGCCAAGGAGCTGCAGACTCGACTGCATGTTAGATGCCGGCTTGAGCTAATCATTGGAGTTAATAACATTAACTGCATCATGAGAGTAACTCGATAAGTAAAAATCACAACCACTTCAGACCAGCTGTATGACCAAAAAATAAATAAATAAATAAATAAATAAATAAATAAATAAATAAATAAATAAATAAATAAATAAAAATCAATGGCCAATAGGGATGCAAGATACAATTTACTATTTCAAGAAACAAGATACAATTTACAGGTATTTCCCGATAAATGCTTCTTTTTAGTTTTATTGCTATCACTAGCTACATTTCCATCCACCTATTTTTACGCGCATTTTGGACATGCACATAAAAAAGATTGAAGGAAACAGCAAGATGTGTGTTTTCAAAATGCGCATAAAAACGTGCATAACTGAGCAGGATAAACTTTTTATTTCATAAGAAGCGATTTCAGTATTAGTCTTATTATATTATTAATTACCCCCAGAATACTCAAGAGTGTCTGTGCTCTGCGTCTCACACCTTCAAACAGCACCACGTGTTTATAGCATGTCAGTATTGTCTTCTGAGGTGATTTATTAAATAAAGAAAAGATTGACGCAGCTTCTGCTACCACATCAAATTCTGTTTTTCCTTTTGATATGTGGCGTCGGCTAATCAGGAAGTGATGATTTTGTTCTCTTTGACTACTTGGATCGAAACGTGGCTTTGTTCGTATGTCTTATATGCGATATTCCAGTTTTGCGCATACATTTAACTCACGTCTTTGATTGATAACATAGCTAATGTATTATTTGCAACAACAAACTCTGTTCTCCTGAGTCTGCAAAAATAACTAAATTGTAGGACTGCATGATATTGGAAAAATTTATTGCAATGTATAGTTTTTCTGTGATATATATTGCGATATTTACTTTGTTATACTTGGAAATAATTTTTGGTCCCAATAAAGAATGGCAATGTGATCGTGCACATCAACGTGCAAAATGCAGGCACAAAAGCGCTATTTTAAAAAAACGCCTCGCTCTCCTTCTTTTTGTTTTGACGCACCACGTCAAAAACTTCTCCCCCAATCAGATTGGCACTTTTGTTCACGTGTACGGAGCTGCTGAAGTTACAGTAAACACCCCTAAGAGGCGCTCAAGTGCAAAACTGTCAATGCGAGCGCACATTGAAGAAGATACCCAGAGGCGATATGAACGTGGAGCTGCTTATTGCACTGGTATCCGAACCAAAAGTGCTGTATGATAAACGAGACATCGACTACAAAAATGTTGACAAAAGGGAAATGTTGTGGAGAGGAATTGAAAAATTAGGAATCGACGGTGAGTTTCATGTTTTTCTGTTTTCGTTAAGCGCCATGTAACGACAAGGAGTGATTTTGCATACTCTTCTGCTTGACGGCAGTGAAAAAAATCGCTTGGGTTTGAATGCAGAACAATTTCTTGTAAAACGCTGACAATAAGCGCAAACGAAAAGCGACCCGGTGTGTACGAGCCTATAGCAAACCATTTTGACTTTTGCTTCATTAAACTCCTAATTTGCTCTTCATTAATAGTTATTAAGGTACTTTATATATTGGGTAGGAATAAGCCGCGGTCACACTGAACTTTTCACCCCATAGACTTCCATTCATATGCATGTAAATTCGTCAGACCGGAAATGTAAGCTCGTGTGACAAGTTTAGCATTTCGCTACAAAGTTCAAGCTTGGTGAACTCTGACCTGCGAAATTGCACGTGACTACATGAGACCAATGGAAGATCAAACCATGACCTCTCTGGACAGAAATGTAAAATATGGACCAATCACTCGCTTTTTTAAATTTCTAATGTCGTTTAATCCCACCCCTTTTTGCAGCCCTATACACCAGAACTTTGCTCTAAACTCTACTGTGACCGCGGCATTGGGATTGTAGAATAAGATCAAACAGAACATGCACTTTATAAGCACTAATAAGCAGCTAATATCTCAATAACATGCCTGCTTATAAGCAACAAGTTAATAGTGAGAATCGGTATGTAAAGTGTTACCGAATGTATTAATTTTGATTTACAGGGATGATTCTGTAGGGGAGTGAATCATGCATTACATGTAATAAACAAACTACAAGCAATAGAAAAATGTAACAAAGCAAAGATAAAAGTGAAAAAACAATGCCTCCATTATGCTTTTTGTATATGTAAATGTAAAAATTACACTGCGAAGTCAACTCAATGTTGCATATGTTTGCGATCTGCCTATTGCGGATGCACACATTACGATATCGATGCCTACTAAATTGTATGTTTGTACAATTTACATTTAAAGGGATAGTACACACAAAAATTCAAATGTACTCACTATTTATTTACCCACCCATAAACCTGTAATTATTGACTTCCATAGTACGAAAAACAAATATATGGAAGTCAAAGGTTACAGGTTTTTAGCTTTCATCAAAAATATCTTCCTTTGTGTTCAACAGAATTAACTCAAACCGGTCTGGAAGAAGAAAGAGTGAGTAAACGATGACATAACTGTCAATATTACCCCCTTAAAGCAATTTAAATGTGCTATTCACTGCCTGCCCTATTAAAAATAATAGCAAAGCCCTCTTCAAACTGTATCTTGTCAATAAGTAACATAAGGTGTAGGGTTCACAGGACACTTACGGTAAAACTTCAGTTTCTGCAGGCCAGTTTGTTCTTACATAGTTAAACGTGTTTATCATCTTTAATCTATCACTGAGCAACAGGATGCAGACGATATCCAGAGATCAACATCATAACAACAGCAGAATGCAGAACTAGTGAAAATGGCAAAAATGCTAAGTCATGAAAATACAGCCTATGACCCCAAGCAGGACAACATTTGAATACTTAATTGAAAACACTCAGCAAAAGCTGTGTCAATTGCTCGCAGACATGTTACTCAATAAACAGGCAGACACCAGCCAAGAAATTTCAAAATGTTGAAGATGATGTATACATCCCCATGCCAAGAGTAGAAACACAGTGGGGTATTTTAGCCTCCTAATGGAAGACAGACGTCTGACCACAGGACTCACGCCAAATTGCAGCGAAGGCAAACAACTGCACCACGGAATGGAAACTTCATTTCCACTCTTTTTCCTCTTGGCCCCTCTCTCTCTCTCTCTCTCTCTCTCTCTTTAATAAACAAAGCTAACCTAGTCATAGAACTAAATTCCCGCATTTGATCAGGGCCCATTATGTTAAACTGCAACATGATTGCTGTACAGGCTTGTTGTGTTATTTTCACTCACTTACACACCTGTAATTACAGTGGCTTTAGCTGCCTGGTGATAAAGAGGTGTTTGGAGTCAGTAACAATGACTCTATCAGTGAAGAATGTTTGGGTCCAGTCCAAAACGGTCCTTAACATCTGAAGTTAATGTAACCTATTATGAGCTCCGCATTTCGTGACTGACATGTCAAAGCATTTGCATCTTACTGTTACTTGAGCAGTTGCTGCATCTCGCACGGATACATGGGGTAAATATAAGAAGACCAGGTGGCAGTAGGCCAGGCTCTGTCTGGTATTAAGATGCATTCTGTCACTGCATTTATCTCAAAGTCTGGCCTGATTCTCACAGATGGGATTTTCCAGCAAAGCACTGCAAATGAGTGCAGCCCAAGAAACTCGCATTCCATTATCACATTCCATGAGGACACGGCCAAAACCACAAGTGAACATTCATGCGTTTAGCCAGCACAACAGAAATGGCTCTGAATTTCCATTGTGATTTAGGTAAGAATAATTGTGGACAAAAATATGACTGCCCATTTTCGAAGTATTTCTTAATGCAAATAACATACTGTGACAAATTCAACACACCAAAGTAGATGATACATCTTTTAAAGGGCACCTTTGATGAAAAATCTACTTTTTAAGCTGTTTGGACAGTCATATTTGAAGGTATAGTGTATAGACGGTCATTCTGGGGTGATATAAACACACCCAGTCCTTTTTTTTCAATTTAACAGCGTAAAAACGGTGGACCAATTGGAGCGGTTTTGAGATCGACCGCAACTTGACGTAGGAGTGCGGTCCCCCCGCCCACCGAATTGATTGACAGCTGCGTATTAACATGTCTCCGTAGTAACGTGTATAATGTGCAAAGCTCAACGCGCGCGCTGTCTGTGTGTGTGTGTGTGTGTGTGTGTGTGTGTGTGTGTGTGTGTGTGTGTGTGCGTGCGTGAACGAACTCTAACTACATTGTGTGTGACTCGTTGTTGCAACTCCTTAACAAACACATTAAACAGTCTTTGGTAAAGTTCTTACTGTTGTATTTCTCAAACGTAGTGAGATCTGCTTCTTTCACATCTGTTCCTGTTAAGTCTTTGTGTCTGACGCAGCTGAGGGCGGAGATTGAGGCACGCTGACGGGAACGGTGGGCGGGAAGGACTATTCTTAAAAGGCCAGTGCAAAAAACAGCAAAAAGTTGTAATGGAATGATTTTAGGCAGCTATAATTAATAATCTGATGGGTATTTTGAGCTGAAACTTTACAGACAAATTCTGCTGACACAAAAGACTTATATTAAATATAAAAAAAGAGGTGATGTATGTGCCCTTTAAAATGCAAAGCTTACCATATAACCTACCAATTTTACCTCAGGTGAAGGCCCCGGTATACTTTAATCGAAGTACTTTTCCACTATTCGTTTGAGGGCAGAGAAGTCTGAAAAGGCTGAGTGACGGTATACTGTTTTCCAAATACTCCAACACCTCTGTGCGCAGGAGGCGGGGTTGTAAAAGTGTCTTGCTGCTCATGTGTACCACTAAACACAACGATGAGGGCTGAAAGAGGAGAATAGTTTCAGAAACATCTGACAAACAGCCTTCTAGTGCTTCAAGAAGTGCCACCCGTGCACGGCACATCTTTACAATGTTAAACGGTCAAATACTGAAACAATGTTTAGAACGTGGTGTGACGTGGTGGCTCTTCTCTTTAAAATTTCTTCAGCGATCATGCAGGTGTGAATACATCTTTACTAGCTTTACTACTTGACCATCTAGTGCATTCATAATTGGGGTTGTTTAGGAGTGCACCGAATAGCCATCGAAAATTTTTGACTGAAAATGTCACAAAAGATTTTTTTTACCTAAACAACACGGCCAAAACAGTATGTTGTGTGTGTCTTTTCCAACTGTTCTGATCCACTGAACGTCAATGCGATTGTACTCTATCTGCTATATAAAGATCATTATTTGGATGCGGAAATAAAGCAGTCTGTACGCGAAATAAACAGGACCCCATGGAGAACCCACAGAGAGAGAGAGAGAGAGAAGCGCACCGAGCAGGAGAGAAAGATCAGTGCCCGTTTGCCCGAATGAAAGTCCTTCAGTAATTTTAGTAAAGGGTGGAAAAATTCCTAAGGTAAGGGATTTCATTAAGAGTGTTGCAACAAACTTCTTAACCTTACCTAACCTTTACTAAAATTAACCATGTTTTTACTATAGTAACCATAGTTAAAATGTTTTTTGTAGTAAAACCATAGTTACCACAAAATGAACAATAGTTTTACTATGTTTTTTGTAGTTAACCATAGTTACCATAAAATGGACTACAGTTAAACTATAGTTTTACTATTGACTTTGTAGTAAACCATAGTAACCACAAAATGAAAAAAAAAATGTATTTCATTTTTAAACTTTTATATTAGTTTTTTTCAATTGCAATGCCTTGATTATAGTTAGGTTAGTACACAGTCATAGCCATAAATGGAATGGTGCAAATAATTGGCATGATTTCTTTTGGTGTTTCGGTTTTCAGCCTTGCGTTCCTCTTTGGTTTTTGGTTTTCAGTTTCGGCCAATACTTTTTTATTTTAGTTCATCCCTAGTGTTGATGTTTTGGATGATCAAACCTCCATGTATAATACATGATTCAATCACAAATTAAAAAAGGCAGAGTTGCGAAACATGCCACTGATTGCTTAATCGTCACAATCCAATAGAAGCCCAAAATTGCTTAGAAGCCAAAATGAAACTTCACAAAAAGAAAATCCACTATAGTGAGCTGCTTCAAAATGTCAAAACGAACTCAAACAAGTCAATTGTGGGCTGAAGTTTGTTAGGTTTAACGATACCAGGGTCTTACCTCTCCACGAAATTACAGAAAGCAAAGGAAATTGGAAAAAGCATGTAATCAGAAACAGTGGAAATCTAAAACAAAATCCTCCACTTGGAAGATCTAGATTACTTTCAACTGAAAGCATATTTCAAAGATTTGAAGCCACAAACCTCACAAATGTTTTTCAATCCAGTGTGCAGTTCCTCCTTGAAAGCTTCCGGATAAAATTTAGTGTCGTGGTGAACTGATAGAAACCCACTCAAATCCTAGAAGCTGCATATCGCAGTCAAGCAATTTGATAGGAGCCCGTGATATTTACAAGCGCTTTCCAGTTTTATGCGCACATGCATCAGACAATCAGAAAAACCAACAGTGGGTGGCCTGTGGGCATGCCTTCTGAGGCTGAAACTAGCATATTACGGTTTTGTGACAGTGACTGTGGTGGAGTTCAGCTCAGGTGAAGTCTGCAGGCGGCAAAATTCACATAATCCAATGCAGCAGCATTAAACAGTATTTAAAAAGATCATTACCGGTTTAAATGGCACGGAACTGAAGTGAGACTTTATCAGTGCATGATTACAAACCACAGCCACATCTGGAGCGAGGACTTCAAATGCAAGAAGCAAAGAATAGTGTTATATACGCATTCAAGATAAACAGAAGGCACAGATGAAGATCACTGAGGGCTGGGATTGCCAAAAAAAGAGGTGGGAAGAGTGTGGGTGGAACAGGGGCCTCATGGGAAGCCTGAGCTACGGCCGGAGCAAGACCTCCTGCCTCTGTGTGTGAACTCAGGGATGTCTCCCCAATGCACCCTTAAATTACCACCAAGTCCCACGCATCTACAGGAAATGTCCCCCCTCAGGAAAAACAACATAATTTACCATGTCCTTTGCTTCCTTTACATAAAACTAAATATACGAGTCTGTGACAGCAGAGTAGAGAAATTCAAAATAACGCCGACTGCCACGCTACAAATCTCCCGCCATTTTCTCAAGGATGCCCTTAACGAGAGCATGCTGTCTGCGTTCCAGCGTAAGGCCGCAGCACAACGGGTCTTTTCAGCATGTCGCCTACACTCGGATGAAACCGCACTCTGACATTCTCTAACCAGGCCCCCGGTTTCAGGCCCCCAGGGGAGCGGCGAGCAGAGGACTGGGTATTGCAAAAGCAAACAAAGTTCCAGATGAGGCGCTCAGGCAGGATGTCAGCCTGGGTCTACAGAAATTCCATCCCACTGTTACACGCAACTAAAAAAAATAACCGTTCCCAAAGACAAAAGATCACATCTCCAGACAAGAACACAAGAATGGTTTGTGGATGAGTTCAGAAACAAAGCATTATTTAAAATGGCATGAATTGTTTTTTTATTTGCAGCAGCTGTTTTTTGTACACTCAGACGCTGCACTGCCATCTGCTGACATGGATCAGCATGATTTTATCTGTGTTTGTGGATTACAGTGGAACTTGTGAGTTTAAGGGTATGTTCACATTTGTAGCTTAAATTATTTTGATTCATTTAGTGTGGACAAAAAAATGCCAAGTTCACTTAGTGTTAGGGTGTAAAACAGACTAAACCAAATGCTGCGTACATTTTTTAAACTAAATTAATAGGATCAAGGTAACATGGTGGCGAAGTGGGTAGCATGATTGTCTCACTACAAAAAGGTGGCTGGTATGAGTCCCGACTGAGTCTATGTGGAGTTTTCATGTTCTCCCCGTGTTGGCGTGGGATTTTTCCAGGTGGTACGGCTTCCCCCATGGTCCAAAGACGGTATAGTGGTATAGGTGAATTGAACAAACTAAATTGGCTGTAGTGTATGTGTGTGAATGATATGTATGGATGTTTCTGTACTGTGTTGCAGCTGAAAGGGCATTCGCTGTGTAAAACATATGATAGATAAGTTGGCGGTTCATTCCACTGAGGTGACCCCTGATGAGTAAATGAACTAAGCCGAAGGAAATGAGCCAAGAATGAATGAATGAATAATAGGATCAAATTTAACTTAATGTTTGGGTTAGTCCATATTTTACCCAATTTGGGTTTAAATAACCTAGTATTCCTTAAGAGTGTATTAATTTTAAATCTAATCTTTGCATTCACACTTAGTCAATCAAACCACAACAAGTCTGTGAAACATATAAATACACTTGGATTTCAAAAGAAAATAAAGAAATAAATCACAAAGGCCGAAAGTGCCTACACTCTTTATTGCAGTCAGCCTAATGTAGGCTGGGCTGATAAACAATATTATATCGAATTGCGATAAAATTTATGTCAATAACAATGATGAGCTCTGGACTTTTTTACTCTATAGTGATCTAAAAGCCAATTACACATCAAAAATGTGCAACAATGGCAATCTAAAAGTGTGTTAATATTTCAAATGTACCAAATTTTCGGCCACTGAAAATGTATAATTTATTTAACCATTTAACGGACCCTATACTTTTTCAGTCATTGTTGGGGTACTCTTTTAAATATGGAAGCACTAACAACTTATATCGGAATATATATTGCTATCTTTCAACATGGAAAACAATAATAGATACTGCATTTGCCTAAAATCACCAGTGAATGTGCACCATCACAAAGGCATAATCTAATTTTTGAGGAATTTTGCCCATGAGGTCTATGAGGTTTTTGAGGTCAGCACTTCAGATTTGTTTTCATGAGGCTAAACTCTTGAGATAACAAAGTAGACATAATTTCATTAATTGCCTTACTATAAATCAACAACATAAACAAAAAAAGTAAAGAACAGACCAATGATTCTTTTATTATTTAAGCCTTGAGGATGTTTTCAGCCAGGGGTGATTTTGAGTTTTAATTTGGCCACAACTTTTTCTTTGTTTCAGCAACTGGAATGATTTTGGTGCCAAATCATATTTTGACACATATTTTAGGAAAATGCTTTGAAAATGTTCAAAAATTCAACAATACACTCTGACTTTCACAACAGGGTAAACCACAAACAATTAAGAATGCATGATTATATGCTGTCCTGGCTTTGCAATCAAAAAATGTCATTATAATCACAAGTAATGGAGAAAAAACAGCACAACGAAAGGGTTAACTACAACCAAAGCACTATATTGAGGCTTAAAGAGATAGCAGCATGTCAGTCAATTACTTTGTCTCAGGTATAAGTGAATTTATTCTGCATTAAAGAGAAACAATTCACCATCAATGTAGGACTAGACCCATGCTGACAATGAATTGCATAACATCTGACTATCAAAGAGTGATGCTTCTCCTTTAGTACATAATTTGCCCAAGGGGTTTGTTTCGTCTAATATTTAAGAGGACAAATCCCACTCTTAGATCTTCTGTTTCTTGAGGGCTCTATTTTTCCCACTAAACGTTCCAATTTTTTCCTTCTTCAAAGCGACTAGTAGCGGACAAACTCACAGTAAAGCACAGCACACAACACGTCTTATTACCCATGGAACAATGGGGCCCATTTTTCATTCCATATTTGCACAGCATTCCTTTCTTTTCCTTCATGCCTGACATGGAGTGCCCTACTGCCAACAACCACCTGCAGGAAAGAAAATTCCAACAGCGGGTATGCAAACGCATTAAGACCGCTTTCCTGCATGCACACACATGCTCGTGTGCACACACACATGCACACAAAGGCCCGGTGCTTTCTGCAGTCGTACTGGGATGAAGCAAGCTAGAGGAAAAAACAGAGCGCACACTGTTCATTCCTAAATCCCTCTACAGGGCAGCCGTGTCTGCTCCCATCCCATTAAGCCGGCCTTTAGGGAGCTGCGCTCACATCAAATTCACAACATCCTGCACACTGACTCTCTGCTCACGCTGCCAGACTTCCAAATGGCACGTCATAAGCAAGTCTGTTTGATTATCTGCTTTCCTCGGCAAACAAGCTCCGCGCTGAGAATAAAAATGAATTTGGGGTTATGAAACAGAGATGCAAGGGAGCTTGGAAAAAGACGGCAAATCCTTATCTCCACGGTCTCTGTTTTGTGCCGTTATGTGGCGGCTCATCCATGACATGCACAGAGAAAATCCAAAAGAAAACAGCCTAATCCGCAGATATGACTCATTCGGTGCGGGTAGAGAAGCAATAATCCAGATGGCGATATTCCTGTGGCGCGTACTTTTATGTAATCTGCCGCGCTAATGACAAATGACTTTTAAAGACTTAAAGACTCTGAAGAATGCAAAGAATCATTATTTGTGCGAGTGAATCTTCTGCCATCATACTGACACCAAAATCAATTGGAACTATAGGGCTGCACAATATTCTTTTCAGCATCGATATTGTGAATCTGCAATAGTCACGTCACAGGATCTTAAGAAATTTCAACTCAATTTAAACTGTTTGGACAAGAAATTACAAAGATTGCCACTTTAACAATGATTAATTGTTAAATTATTTCTACAATGAAGACTATGCAATGTTATTTTACATTTGATTATTGAATATTTGTACCTCAACACTGTTAGACTCGACCGAAAACCGATGTTTATTTATAAGTGATGTTTATTTTTATCTTTGTTCTTTTTGTGCTTTAAAGAGCCAATATTATGCATTATAAAAGGTAATATTTTGGTTTTGGGGGTCCCCAACAACAGGCTAATAAGCATGCAAGATCAAAAATCACTTTCATTGTCTTATAATATGTATTTATTTTTACCTAATAATCTCAACGACTCCAAAATGATTTGTTCAGCGATTCATTTGTTGCCAAACCCCTCCTTAACGGGATGCTAATTGCTAATCTGCGCTGATTGGTCCGATGACCCAGTCTGTTGCGACTGGTCGACTGCGTTCAGCACGAAACAGAGAGAACCGCTCACCACGGCTTATCAACATTGTTAAAGTAGTCAGAGTGCAGAGTATATGTGTGAGTGCATTAAAAAAATGCAGTAAACACCAGTATAATGCTCTATTGTTAAGCATAAGTAATAACAATGACACATTCAGTATTAATCCACACAGTGGCAAAAGCTGAACTATTTTGAAACTTGACCAGGAACAGCTGACGGTGGCCATAGCAATGACAAACGGCAGAGGATCGCGAGCTCACAAACACATTTGAATCAGTAAAGAAAGCAGCACGCACCGCGTTTTCAGCGTGGCTTTAGACGCAATATGAGAATATAAAGAGTTAAACACATACAGTACAAGCCGCGTAGAGCGATTACAAGTAACAAAACATAATTAAATACATATTTTGCAAGCTAAACAAGGACGCAATTATTTTAATCTCACTTACTTACACTTGTAAAATAGAGGAAGAAACTGATTAATGAATTGTGTACTAATAAAGTTCCTGTAAAGCTCTGACAAAGTGCCATACAGTGTTTTCAGATCCTTCCTGTAACAAATGGCTGACGAATGCCCCGTCGCAGAGTAGATTATTGCATTAACCAGAATGTTCGCTCAATGTTCACTCATCTTCAGTCATGGTCAGTCCCACACACCCGCGCTCTGCTAGTGTTTGAAGGGAAAGGCACGTTCACGTTTTATCCGATCCAGCACGAATGACAAATCATTTAAACGAGTAGAATCTTTTATTTAAAAGATATTTTTTGAGACGGTGCACTTTTTCATATCTAACCATCAGCTGGATGATTTCATTTACGTAGAGCTGTGCTGCACACTGCTTGGAAGGTCATTTTCAAATATCCATAATAGGTTCTTTAATTTATTTTACAACGTTTACAATTTTGTATATCATCCAAATTAATCTAAGATTACGAATTCTTTCTAAATGGTCATCTTGTGAAATTATATTCATATAGCTAAATATTGCAAGAACCATTTTTCCAATATTGTTCAACCCTATTTGGGAATGAATCACGGTACCCCTGAATGTGCAACATCCGCCACTGCTGTGAAATGCTAGCATAGGCTGCTAAGGCGACATGGCAAACACCAGCACCCATTTATAACGAGGTGGGAACATAAATTAGAAATCCACATGTGAATTTACAGCGTTATTTCCCCTTTGATGAAGCATTCATTTAGCCTAATTAGATTTAATACTAAGTTATTGTGTCGTAAGCATCTTTGCCCAGTGGAAGTGGTCCTCTTGCTAGGCTTAAGGGGCCAAATGCTTTTGTGTATTTGAAAAGCTTCCTTTAATCACACTGTAGCCCATATCGCCAGATTTAACCCAATTATTACAGCTTATTTTCACCCTCAAGACAGTTTTAATTCCTAATCAAGAATGGGGGGTAAGGGAATTTGCATGTGGAGATTGAGGAAAGGAAACATGGTAATTAATTACATGGTGCTTTCAAATTTTAGCATCTAGTATAGCATTTAGTGTAAGTTTATTATGTCAATATACTGTACTGAACACAATTTGCACTCGCTGTAGAGCAAAGGTAATTTTTCTTAAAGGGATAGTTTTGAATAGGTTTGAATAGGATAGGTTTGAAACCACTTGATGGTGAGTAAATCTGGATGAACTATCCCTATTAGCTGAAGAATCTCCTTACATCTTTCCTCTATTCTCATGCCACACGTCAATACAAACCACCGAGATCTGACAACATGCTAATCAAACCTGAGACTTGACTAAGAACATGAAGGCTTTATTCGGGTCATCTGTCTTGTTCATTACAGATCACCACCTCTGAACCCTGTGATGACTGAATGACTGCCTCATTTAAATACATCAATGGTTGATTTTTTTTTCATGTCTTGTCATAGATAAGCGCCCCTTGGTCGACATAACAAGGAGAAAGCTGTCTGGTGTGGAGATCACACTGAGTCGTGGCAAGACCTCAAACATCTGCTAAAGGTCAGGTTTCCACTGTATGGAACCAATCAATGAAGCCCATAGAGCTTCCAAACAAAGAATAGTGTTTCACACTAGAGAAGGAACCTTGCCCTTCATTTAAAGGACACTGATTTTATGCACTCTGTAATCCCCTCTAGGCAGGGCAACCCACAATCCATTGGACAAGCAACAAAAAGACATGAGACTTGACAGAACTTTTCGTTGGATGGATTTATCCGTTTTCATTCCATCACGGGTAATGCTGCTTCTGAAGAATGACAAAAACTTTTTAAGGGTCAGATTTACTAACAGCTGGTACTATTGCAAACCATTGGTGTTCAAAGTAGAGAGAAAAGGCATGGACATAATCAATTTTAATGTTGAATTTATTGCATTTGCATTTGTATGGGGTTTCTCTTTCAGATACAGAATTTCAAGGAGATGAGTCCTTAAAAAAGTCGTAAAAGAATCTTGAGGTTTACTAAGGTTTAATCAACTATTTTGCTAGCATTTGCACCATTGTTTAATGCACAAAAAAACATGAGTTGTTCTTTATGTTGAACACCATGTTGGTCATTACTGAAATAAACTGTCAGTACATCACTCTCAGACATTTCTACACAAAATTGTGCTTATTTTGTCATGATATTGGAGCTTCTAACTTCGATACGATACCTTGAATATCGATATTCAATAACATGGGGAACAAATTCTGTAACATTAAAAGTATTCAAATAAAGTAAAAAAAAGGAAAGATATATAACGCTTATACCAGGTACCTCAGCGGTCCTCAAGTACAAAAAGGCAATAAATTATACAAAAAAAAACAATAAATTAGTAAAAAAATAATAATAATTTTCTCCTCAAGGGTGCGAGAGAGTAAATTTAGTATCGATACTAACCAAAAGCAAGATTGTATATTTTTTTGATAAATATTTCAGTATCAATATTTATATATAAACCACGCAAGATTTTATCTGACACAAGTTTGTTACTAGAGGTCTTACTAGAGGTACAAAACTAATTGTTTCTTCGGTACACACACGGACAATTTGGTGTGGGTTTAGTAATAGAACATAACCGGTTATTACGTATTGACATCATTTATCTCATATGCGCCACGTTGCAGTAGAATAGTATGGCGAGGGAGGCGAGCGCGAGTAATTAAAACACAGAAACTCTGCACGATACACTGCGTGCGTTTCCTAGGGAGAAAATTAAACTCAATCTCTCTCTCTCAACCTGCTGGTGAGAGGTCATTTTTCCTCTCTTCTCTGATACCTGTTGATCCAGACATGAGAGCGTATGCAGAGTGAGGCCCCGTTTACACTAGTGCGTTTTAGTTTTAAAACGGCGTTTTAGCATGAAAACGATCCGTGTCCACACTAACGTTTCACCCAGCGTCTTAACAGATCTCCGTTTTCACTACGCCACCAGAAACGTATATCACGTGACCATTCGCACACCATTCGCGCACTCTTGAGCATGCGCGTTCAAGTATAAACAGGAAGCACGTGTCTCGCTCGGCATTTGGTTATTGTTAGCCAACAAACGCTGGTTGAACGATGAACGCGATAGTAAAGAATTTTAGATGGCTATCTAAAATACAGTGTTTACAGTGAAGGCTGGTCTGCCGTCTGCCGGTGACGTTATATCCACATGCGCTTAACGTATAAGGAAAGGATACGCAATGACCCAAAGCCCCAAACACAGTTGTATGTCTCCAGCGTTTCTAAAACGCTCCGTTTTCGCACCTCGAAAACTCCGGCGTAGTGTGGACGGATGGCGTAACCGTAGCAAAACTTATGCGTTTTAAAACGAAAACGTACTAGTGTAAACGGGGCCTGAGTTTTCTCTGCCGTGTCTATCATGCATCAGCTAATCGTAGCTGCAATTTATCCGAATTTTTCCATCGGTGAACAGCACCACAGCGATAGAGCCAAATCGCAGCCCATTCCGTTGAGCGCGTAAACAATCATAGAGGTGTAAGGACTCAACAACGATTAGAAAGCGAGCGGGAAATTTACATTTGTTTATTTGCTATGAATGCTCACGTTGTTCTGTGCATATACTTGAGTTTTTAAAGGTACAGTTCATATATCTGACTGCTTGTATTAAAACTGTCTTACAAATAATATATAAATACAAATATATATTTCTACTTTTAAATACAAGAATTCTTGTGCTGTGAAGTAAAATATAAATTGTGTATGGAAAGATATCGAATTGATGGCATGATAATTGTAACCGAACCGAACTATGAGAGCAGTGTAGGTTCACACCTCTATATGTTACAACAATAGTCTAATAATAATATCATATTATTATGAGCCTAATTTTATAATATTCCTATGGTATATCGAATACATTATTTTCTCCAAAATTATGCTGTTATATATATATTTTAAAAATCAGATATAAATTATATTGTAATTTATCAGAATTAGTAGAAATTGTACTTTTGATAAATACAGCAACAAAACTCTCTAAATGAACAATTCATCTTATACATTTCTATTACTCCACATTAAACACAGTCATACAGTCCAGCTGTAATTCATCGTGGGATATTCAGCCACTACACAGAACAATGTAAAAATTGGCACATGTTTGCATCAAAGGTTTCTCGAGAGCAGCAGACACAGTTCCACCACATGATGAATAGAACAGATTTCAGCATTGTTCCTGGACGATCCTTTGCTTGCTGTAATTGCGCTCAAATTTCCCTGGAGATTTTCACTCAATCTAAAGTGCAGCAGGCACATGCGGTGCCCTACACGCCAAAGGTATGTGTAGATGTGTGTATGTGTGTTTGTGTTTCTCAAAGGCTGTTTCGGCTCCAGGCGTGTACACACCTCCCACTGGGCCTCTCTTTAAAGGTGTGTCATGCTCCACAATGCCACCTCCAGCTTGTGGGTGTTGCTTTTTAGCCCCAGGCACAACAAAACTCAATAAATGCGGGCTCTCGGCAACCCCCTTCAGATCCTGTCAAACTGCCACCAGAGTCAAGACGTTAAGACAAACAGAGACAAAACAACCACTTAGTCTCAAATGTATATACCTGTCCTAAACTGGATTTAGACACAAAGGGCTTAACAAAAAAAACATCATGCTTAATTGCCACACTTTTTTCATGTGCTCTGCTTTCCTGTGTCCACGCAGAACTTCCACATGCATCATTGGGTAATAATGTGTGACTACTAAGAGGGAAGTTGAGATATTGCACTCTAATATTGCCGTCCGGAAGTGGGACAATCTTACTCAAAGCAAATCACTCATGTCGGAATTGCAATCCCGTTACCTTTATGAGCCAACAAGAGTTCACTTGTTCAGAGCCAATTTAATTAAGAGCACATTCCACCAGGCTTGTCAAATAGCATGACTGCCACCTCAGATGGAAGTGCTAAAAAAAACCAAGCCCTTAGAGTAACAGTCCATTTATTTGATTTGTGAATGTATGCCCGGAAACTGAATATGGGTCAAGGAAGAAATTTACCATTTTGGGGCGCACATCAAATTTAATTTACAAAAGGATTTTACATACAAAGAAATATATATTCAATGCAGTTAAAGTGTCTTCTTTATGATATTGAAATAACATAAGTCGAAATGAAATGCTGAAATATGTTGAAATGGTTCCAAACTACATAACATTAAACCATCAAATGAATAAAAAACAAAAATGAGCAACCATAAGGGTTCTAACCACTGGATTTTTGTCCCAAATATGCAGCATGCTTTCCGCTACATTCATTCTTCCATGGTGGGGCGTCACACTAAAATTCATTCCTAATACAGATTCTCATTCAAAACCTTCAGTTGTTGCTGTTTTTTATATTAGGTTATAATCGCACCAAAACATACTAAGATGTAACTGAATTATAACAGAGCAAACTTTTCTGTAATGGTAGTAGTGCCGTGTGTTAGTTGTTAAACGCTTTCAGGTTACATGCTGACTGGTTGACAGGGCTTGCGATGCGTGAGGTCAGCAAACACAACGTAGCTTTTAGTTATGATGAACACAGTTTCCATAATTATGCTTTATTTATAGATAACTGTCTATAGTTCTGCATGCAAATACTTATTTACTGCCGTAATACTTTACTTCAGGACACATCAGTGACCGTTCTGTAGGTCTATTGGAGACATTTTTAAATATTACTAGCTAATCTAATAATTGGTGGAGACGTACTCGTTACATAAAGGCACTGAATCACACTTGAACCGTATTTATTTGAGAGCACACAAACAAATCTAGCGTATATTTGTTGGCGTAGAAGAAGTTGAGCACGAACAGAGGAAATCGGCGCACAAGACATTTCTATGCTCGTATTACATGAATGTGATCTCGACTGCAGCGCTTATGATATCTGTCCTTGAAATAACGCCATAGGCAGTTGGAAGATCTGTGTAAAAGGCCTGCCACCACAGCTGGAAAAACTCTGTGCAGTTTATTAATGGTCATTTAATGTAACAAGACTAGACAAAGAGTGTATTTGTCTTAAATGATTCATAATTACTTATTTATGGTGTAGTAAACCAAGTTTGCATGATAATCTGAAATAGTTTTACACTTCAGTTTTTATAGTTTCACCATTCAAAGTATAGTTTTAGGTATTAAGTGTATTAAAATAAACTATTTCTTACTTTACAACACAGTAAATCTTTTACAATGAGCTATGCAGGATATAGAGATACTAATTTTAGCATCTTATTCACATTTCTGACAGGCAGAGAAAGTTTAACGCTAAAAAATATGAGCTAAATGAATTAATAAATATAAGTAATATTAACCAGGGTTCAACGCTAGGGATTTTTTTTACTGGCCAGATTGGCCCCACCAAAAAAAAGTAGTTAACAGCTGTTTCTTAGCCAGATATTTTAATGAATGTGTCAAAAGCCAGACATAATTGTATACATACACTTTTTATTCATTCATTTATTCTATTTAATTAATCAATCTATTTAAAAAACGTTGGCTAGAATTATGCATTGTAGACTAAAATTATATAGAGAAATAACAGATGAAGCGGTGTTGTGCTAAGAAACGCACCCTGCTGTAAACTGCACCCCCTCTGAAATGTGCTTATTAACTTAAGTTGATTTAAATTAAAATTAGAGTTATGACAACAAAAGACAATAACTGAGGTGAGTTTCATGAATGGAGTCTTTACCTTACAGAAGATATACATTTAAATAAATAAACAGATTTAATTTAAACACAACACTGATTAGATTAATTAAAGTGAATTGTTTAGTGTGTGGTTTAGTTTAAAACTACAACAATTTGATGTTTTAGACAATTTGAACAATTTGAAATGCTTAGATTTAGAAACGGGCTCATTACATCAGTCTATACCGCAGTCAATATTTATACTGTTCATTTATTTGTAAACTTAGTTTTAAAATGCATTTCACTTCTTGTTCTTGCTTGATCCATTAAAACAATCATATTAGCCTACATTTTAATCAATTATGGCCTTTGATATGTATACATTTTTAAATGTAGACTGAGAATTTCCCGGCACAACACAGGGACTACAGTCAGATCATGAAGCAGATCAATGTGGATTTTTCTTTCGAGGTGTCAGTGCAGAAATGAACAACATCATGCCTAATACAAAATATTATAAGATTAAAATCTGAAATAACGATCAGATGGTAATTTGGCTCAATTTTCCTAACAGGTAAACAGCGCTCGGTAATATTGCAGCATGCTTTCACTTTCATATTCAACATGAAATGCACATTTACTAGTAAGAACGATGACATCCCGCCCTACTCATAATTCCCTCTTCATATGGCTATTACACACCTGTAATACACCGTGATTTAGCCTGCTTCGTCAGTTCGTCAGATTATTTTGTTTTCTCACTAAAATCAATGCACTCTAGGTCGTTTCAATCGAGCCGAGATCACCTCATCCAGGCTGTTTCAATCTATCCTCTATTACAAATAGAATGGACGGTTAGAGTCGCGTAATTTTGTTTATTAACACAACACATTTGATCAGAACTCTCCGGCTGCACACACTGGAGAATATCAACATCTAGTGTTACACACAATACAGTCCGTACTGCAACAACCATCCTAGATCCTAACACAGGCGATCTCGGATCGATTGATTTGCCGCGAATCCGAGCGCAGGTGCGGGATTCACAAATGCTAGACGAACTGCGCTTACTGGGCAAACGAGACAGGTTCCCAAACAAACGTCTGGGTGTTAAAGCACCCGGTATTTGCACGCAAAGTTTCACTTTAGTGGCCCGATCGGGCCAGTAAGCATCCTGTATACTGTCCCGGGTGTCTCGCACGCTGGCCCCAGGCCATCGGGCAGTCCTTATTGTCGAGCCCTGTTAACTATAAATAATATTTTAATGCATTTTTGCATTAATTTAATTGTTCTAAATACTAAGGCTGCACAATATTGGAAAAAACTGACATTTCTTTTCTGCAATGCATATTACGATATGAATACAATTTCACAAAATGACTATTCGGAAAGAATTCATAATTTTACATTGATTAGGCGGATTTTTTTCTGGAGTGACTGCATAAAAAGCACAAAATTATAGAAAAAAAACAAAACAAAATTATTAATTATTAACAATTAATTTAGGAACAGATGAAAACAATAGAACAAAGATAAAAATGAAATAAACATTGAATAATAAGTCTAGTTTATAATTTATTGTCCAATTGGTTTAAATTAATTTGACATCCTGGGAAGTGACTATTGCAGATTTACAAACTGTGATATCGATGATAACACGATATATTGTGCAGCCCTGCTAAATGCTCATACTTTTCTAGGCACCACAAAGCAAATTCAGATGAAGTACTAAATGCAAATAGCGCTCTTAGCATGCAGGTTAACTATTATATAGTTACAATATTGTTATAAACAAGGCACATTCTATTGTACAGGGGGGAAAAAAATCTAATAAAAATGTAAAGCTACGTTTTGCAGAGTCTTTTTTTTAGGCTTGAAACCCCCTTTTTGTCTTTGACCCATATACAGTACAGTCTAAATGGCAGACATCTGGTTTCGCTTAAGAGCACGTTCAACAAAAGCAGAGCAGGATCAGCACAAGGAGATAGGGCGAGAAGCCTGGGTTGGCTCAGTTGTCCATTCCCGCCTACAGAAAGCCTTGTTTGTGTTTCATTGCTGAGCATTTGCTGTCTTAACTCGAGCTGAAAAGACTCTGCCATCACAGAAACCAACATAAACCATTTTCAATGCAACCAAAATTACAGGAAGTCCCACATAAACTGAGCAAGAGAAATAAATGTCCAGGCTTTCTAATGTGAGAGTGATTCAGAAATAAAGGGGAAAAAGCTCTGCGTGTGTCATTGCTGAGCATAACAGGATATACGACACTACTTGCTCATTGCATCACCCCAGAGCTATTCAGACCACCATCGCTAATGTGTCCGTTCACACACAGAGAGGTCAGCCAGTGTGGCTCCAATAAATGCACTGACACACTTTGATGTTTGACTCTACCGATATCCTAAATGATTTCACCTGTGTACGTTTACATCAATTAAATGATTAAATATGCATAATTGCACTCAACCGTTTTGAAGTGCAGCCATTTCACAGCAAGACACAGGCGCTGTTCCAAACGCAGAGCGAGCTGCCTTGCAGTCAGCATACTACATGGGCAGCATCCTAACTGAATTGGATGCATATAGGTAGGGGCGTGCGATATGAATTGTCTATAATACTGTTATAATTAGTTCATTAAGATTGTGCAAGCTTATATCTAGTGTATTACTATTAACCTAATTTATTGCATTTGCATGGGTTTCTCTTTCAGATACAAAATTTATAGGAGAGAATTTATATATAAGTCACGATATTACATTGTATGTTATTATATCACAAAAACAAGTGGAACACAGTGATGAATCAATAATCTCATAGCATTGTAAATGGAGAGTAAATGCATTCAAGCTGAATTAAACAGCTTCTGTGCCACTTTTGAAGGCAAAGTTTCATTTTGTTGATATTGATTTAATTTAATTGGCAGCAGTGATATTTTCATATCACTCTAATTAAATTTATTGATTAAATGTGAGAACATGACATTAGCTGATCTAATTTTAATCATCTAATGAGGTTATTTTAAAAAATCCCAGAGAAATCAGTTTTTGGACAAAGAGTTTGAAAAATATGGAAAGCTTTGGGTTACAGAGTGTACACACAAATACTGTGTAAAAATTGTTTTACTCGTCTTATTTTTTTATATTATTGATGATATTTTTCACTATTACATTTGTAACTGACATTTCTCTTTCTTTGTCCACCATCCTAAACGGATTCTTCACCACAGCCTTTTCGCTCCACTATATTTGCTATGAGAATAATTAACTGATTTAAATGATTTACATAGGACTTGCATGAAAGATGTATTGTTTACATTAGTAGATAAAAGATTGAATTAGGACATTCTTGCCCCTGGTTTTCAGATACTGATTTAATGAACTAGCATGAGTTTATGTTTGTTTTATTTCATTGTTTGGTACGCTTTGGGAGTCAGGTGTCAGCAACATGCCTAAACCATCTAAAGTACTAACACAAAAACATATTCACATCACAGAAAATATTTATTTTTATTTAAATAATTTTTCAATAATCACACACCTGTATGCATATGTGACCGTTTTGGATTGCAACTTAATGTGTCAAAAGTAAACACTGTTCACATGAAGCACAAGGGAGGATTTGATAAGCTAGCATTACAATGTTCCAAGTAATAAAATACAGAGCGTACACGCATATTGTGTAAAATTGGCTTTACTTAGATTAGAACTATTTTAATACCCATTTTTATATTACTATAATCTATTATACATTTTATATTTTCTAACTATTAAACAATTTGTAATTGACATTTATCATTTGTTGTCCACCATCCTAAATAGATTTTTCACCACAGCCTATTTGCCATAACCATATTTGCTACCTTCTATTAGCCATGAGAATAATTAACTGATCCAAATGATTTAAGCAGGACTTGCAGGAAAAATTAATTGGGTCACACTTTACAATTAAGTTCATTAGTTGACGTTAATAAATGCATTTTCTAACATGAACAAACAATGAACAATACATTTACTCCAGTAATGGTTCATGTTAGTTAACATTAGTTAATGAAAATACAGTTGTTCATTGTTAGTTCATGTTAGCTCATGGTGCATTAACTAATGTTAACAAGCATGGACTTGGATGTTAACAATGCATTAATAAATGTTCAATTATGATTAATAAATGCTGTACAAGTGTTGTTTATGATTAGTTCATGTTAGTAAATGCAATAACTAATGAACCTTATTGTAAAGTCTTACCATTAGTTGTTTACATGAATAAACGAATAATTAAATTAGGACATCATTTACCAAACTAGATAAATTCCAATTTGTAAATTTGCTTGTATGTTCTATTATATTCCTTTGTTGTATAAAAAATGATGAGCAATGTTTGTAATAAAAAAATCCATAAAGAAAAAATGATACTCAAATATGCCTGAATAATGCAAGTAATTACCTGTTGCAGTTTCCTTATTTGGCATGATGATAAGCGATCATTCCCCAGTGTTGGATAAAAAACTAACCTTTTGAATTTTATACACTAGATGGTAGAGTATACTTACTACATAATATAATAGATCGATTTGGGACACACCTGTCAACATTTTCAAATGACATCTGCAATGCATACACTGCAGATAATGAAAACTGTAGGTTTCTGCAGGAGTTAAGCACAAACCTGCTTGGTGATTCACACCGCTGGGCTGCTGTTGCTATGGGATACAGTCCAATCAAAGGACTGAGATGTCATTTTATCGATATGTTTAAAAAAACAACAACAGAACTAAATCTGAAGTGCCATTTTACGATCTTAGAAGTCAACAAAAGACATTTTAAAAAACATTAGGGCTAAAACAATAAAAAATAGGATTGAGGCAGATACTGAGTAGGGAATAATATTGCTATACTACAACAATGAAGAAGTGTTGACTAAAGCTTGTAATTGTTGTTATAACAGAGGAGCTTAGTAACATTTTGACTGAAGGGAAGGTTTTTCCAGAGAGGTCTGGCTGGTACAGGACAGAGGTCAGCCCAGGTTAAACAGGACAGATTCCGGGAAGAGCCATTTTTGTGCCACATGCAGCAAGCTCATTTGATCTTCATTAGAGAATTTAGAGTAGAAACTTTAATGGTCAGTGGAACATTGTCAAATGTAAAGATTTAAAGGATTAATTAATTAATAGGCTTAAAGAGGTAATAAAAACAGCACATTTCACCATACTAGCTCCTGAATGTTCCAAATATTTTCGGCATAATTTCAAAAGCTTGTAACATTCAGTACTGTATGTGCTGCGCATAATTTATTTGGCCTTTTATTCACAAAGTGATGAACAATATCAAAAATTAAAGCTGAAAAATCGTTTTAGCGTCGATATTACAAAGTGTGAATCTACAATAGTAACAATATAGTAACACAATAATAACAACAATGTGGAGTCTATATTATAGCTGACCGGGTAAACATTTCAGAACACATGGAAATCGTGGCGTCATTTCAATTTAACCATAATAAATTGAAGGTTTATCAGTTGTGTGTTATCAGTAAAGATTTTAGGTCTTTTTAAAACCGGAAATATTATTTTTTATTTAATTATTTATATAATGAAGGCAATACGACTTTATTGTATGTTTGATTTTATTTCTGTATCTAAATAGTGTTTGTGTATATCATTGCTTTACTATTTTTAGTATTTAATAATTTATATTTCCTGTAAATGCACTCTATAAGATCATTCTGAAGAATATAAAAGCATTACTTATTTCCAAATTAGGGCGTTACAGTGGTGCAGTCTGTTCTGCCCGTGTTCTCATGGGATTCCTCCAGGTGCTCCGGTTTCCCCCAAAGTCCAAAGACACTATAGGTGAATTGAATAAGCTAAATTGGCTGTAGTGTGTGTAAATGCAAGACTGTATGGGTGTTTCCCAGTGTTGGGTTGCGGATGGAAGGGCATCCGCTCTGTAAAACATTTACTGGATAAGTTGGCAGTTCATTCAGCTGTGCTGACCCCTGATTAATAAAGGCACTAAGCCAAAAAGAAAATGAATGAATGAATTATTCAAGTTATTTGGTGAAATATTGCAAAATAAACTGCAGAAAATAAAAATATCTTCTTTTCCACTTCTGATGGAATATCATGGTTTCCCAGTATCACAAAATTGTTATTACTGCTCTAAAATAAGTTATTTTTAAATGTCTTGGTAAAAAAAAAAAATACTTTTTTTCCCATTGAACACAATATTTTTCATTTTAGGAAACATTTATAATATTTTGGAACAGTAAACATGTCAGGCTACATCATTTAAATAAATCATTACTTTTGCTATCTTTATTAGTTTCAAAAACACGGATTTCTTTACAATACATGAAAAAAAACACACTTAAAAGCCTTTACATATATCTTAGAACCGGTATATTTTAATTTTTTTGCAGTTTTATACTTTAACCTTTCCAATTAGCGGTAAACCTTGAAACATGTTATCCTCCCATGCCTAATCTACAATATGGTTAATTTATAAGGCTGTTTATGTTGCTGCTTTTATACTAAAATAGACTATATGGGGGCTATTTGCAGCAAAGCCATAAAATAACTATTTTGGGTTTCCCAAAGAGCATTGCAGATTTTAGTCATCTAAAGAACCTTTTTCCACAATAAGCAGCATTGTCTGTAATTGAAAGACGTCTTGGATGTTAACTAATTAAATTCCATTTCATTATTTTCCAATTATTTCTCTCTTTTTTTTTCCAATTCGGCACAGTCGAAATTAAACAGACTTTCAAAACACAAAAGCCAAAAATAAATATGTATTATTTCCAAACAGGTTTTCTAAATACAAACAAATCGAGCCAAACAATATGCTCGAAGTAACGCGTTTTCTAATCAGATTTTGCACAACAATGTTCAGCTTTGAATTGAAGGTTGTTGCTTTTTGGTGAAAAGGCTGACAAGAAAGCGCAAGGGAGAGAGCATATATCTAACTCAGTAACAGAGTACAAAAGTTCAATGTTTTTCCACCTCATTGCATTCACTTATGCTGTGTCCTTCAACACTCCTGCAAACTACTGTCGCAATCCGCCCCTGAAAGTGAACACGCTAGAATGCTCTGCATTCGGGTTAACGCTCCCGTCCACCTTTAATGTTTAAACTTGCGGCCTGTCAGCCATAAACCTCTCCTGCCGATAAGTGTAATTTCTCTCGTTCAAACTACTATTTTACAACCGCACAAGATTACAGGAGGGGTCCTTCATATTATGTAAGCCTAATCCACTGACAATTAGGATAGGAAATATGTCACCGCCATGCCTCAGACAGAACTGTTGTAATTCCAAAAGTAAAGGCACACAAAGGAAAGAGTCTGCAATAAATCTTTTTAGAGAAGATATGGAAACCGAGTCTTACTGTCAAAGGAAAACAGGGTTAAAGTGTCAGTCAGACTGAACAAAGAGCAATCTCTCTGTAGGTTAACTCTGGTTCAGGGGAATGGCTGAACATAGCGGCCTTTATGCTGTGCTGCAGTGGGGGAGGGCGGTGAACGACCACCGATCTCATGTTACGAGCTGTTTTCTTAAGCCACAAATCACATGGCCACTTCCAGCACTTTACAGCCAGTTGTTACCAATGTTATTGAGCGCTGTTAATGAAAGCTGCACTGGCATTTTTTGCAATCAGAGAATTTTCAACCATTGTCCCTGACACCTTTGCAAACAAAAACGGTTTCATATCATGAGAAGAAAAGCCTGGAACAAAAATCAGTAAACGCATACATGATTTTGGGCCATAGAAAATACTTGCTATATACATATTATGTGTTCTGACTAAACAATAGTTTGATTTTTCATGGGAACATTATGAAATCAACGAATCAAGTTATTGGTATACAATGAAAGCAATTGTAATCTTGTTAATTTTACTTTAGTTTATATCTAATCAATTTTCATATTGCCATTTTCCATGTTAATAAGTTCTACTTTCATTTCTTTCGATACTAGACTAAAGCTGAATACTTTTCAGAAAAAAAGGCAAACAAACAAAAGCATTTACAGCTTGAACTTTCAGCTGCAGGGCAGCTATTGAGTGTGGAAAGTTCTGTGTGCTGATTAGCAGCAGTACAGTTGGTGACCTCAGGACACAGCCCTGAAAACAAACGGCCAGCGTACTGTACACACTTACTCTATACACACAATGACAGGAGCCGCTCCATTCATCTCCTCCGCATGAGAGCTGTCTTACTGATCAAAGAACGAGTGGGATTTTGCTTCAGTGGATAAGAGATTAGTGTAAAGGCTTATCTTTGAAACATTTTCTTCATGCTTTAAATGAACAAATTTTTATACTTTAAGATTACATTATTATTTTAAAATGCATTTAAAAATAATATTTTATAACTTAAGATTTATAATAAGAAAAGGTCATTGACACCAGTGAAACTACAATATTTGATTTAAATGTCAATACATACATGAACATCTAAATAAAATGGCACGCAATAAGCTTTCTGAAGTAACAGTAAATATAGAGATAGAAAAAACATTACTAATAATTGAAAATAGCTAACATATTTTTAATACTGACATTTTACATATGATTAGAGGTCTTTAATAACTTCAAATCGGTGTAATGTATTGTAATTCCTTTAGACGGGTTGACTACGTTTATGTATACGTTATTAAATTAAGCATTGATAAAATATTCACGTAACAATATTTTCCGTAAACATTACAGCAGCCTAGTACGTCGTGAAATTATGCATGTATGAATGAAAATAGGTCAGAATTGTTTTATGGCCCTGGTCATTTACACAGATGTGTAAAATTTGGTCCATCTGTTTGCAAAATACTAGATTGCAAAATGTACTATCACGAATACAGCGATTTATAATGAAATCAAAAGAGTAAACAAATAACAAAAACACTGCAAATCAGAATTTTGTTTGCTATAAATATTTCAACAACCCTAACGCAAAACACAAACGTTAACGTTAAGTTAAACAAGTTCCTGTATGAAAATTAGATCGTTAACAGTTAACAAACTCAACGTTAACAGCATATTACGTACAAAAAGAAAATGTGTTAAATTCGGTACAAAAGTCACAAACTGACAACTGTTAATACGATCCACCAACGCTGACTAGGATCCAAATATATTTCTACTACACGACTCCATTGCCTGACTGACTTCCAAGCCTGTTTCCATGTAGCTACCCAACGGTCAAAACCAAGAATGATCTGACGTTTAACAGGCTATTCAACAATGCCATATTCTCACTGAGATATCCCACATGTAATGTGTATTTTTCGCAGCATGTATGCCGTTGTCTTACCGTCAGTTCGGGATTGTCGTGGTCGCGGTGAGTGACGGCTCGGATGACTCCGGCTCGCCATGACCAGTGCGCGATGTGCGCGGGATCCAGCGGCTCCTCTCCGCTCACACACAGGAACCGCTTCCCGACCACCATGGCGAAAAACCCTCGAAAACTTCAACGCTCGCACCCTACCGACCGCACATTTACGCCGTCAAAGTGCGTTCTGAACAAAGAGAAAGAAATAACCGTGATTTTTTCGCCTTTTTGCGTGTCGACCGCAACCCGGGGGATTTAAATTTCTCTCAGCCTCCACCCGCGAATGGTCGCTCTCGCGCTCCGTGAAACTGAACACTGGGCCGTTTCACTGCGAACGTAAAACTGGTATCCGTCCGCCTCACACTAGTACTCACGAGCCTCTGTGAAACCGCAAGCTGAAAGATTTCTACGTCCGCTAGACAGATTCATTCTCAAGCTGCTTTACTCCTACTATATGCCAGAGCGCTGGAAATAGTGCTTAGTTGTTGTTTTTGTTTATTTTAGCTGCGCCGCAATGAAAAACAGAAAAATAAACAAAATAATAAATGAAATAATAAAATCAAAGGTGAATGGAGGTTTTCAGACATCAAAACAAAAGTATAACGCAGTTGTCATTCAGTGTAACAATATTTATGTTAAACAATAAACAATATTTATTGTTTATAGCAAACAGTGGGCATATTTAAGAATAGAAGAGAAATAAATGAATCTAACTGAGGAAATCTTTTTGATTCTAACCTTAAATCTTTGCCACAATCATTTAAATCACTATTCTCCATGTGTGTGTGTGTGTGTGTGTGTGTGTGTGTGTGTGTGTGTGTGTGTGCGTGTGTGTGTGGTTGTGTTTGTGAGTGTGTGTATATATATATATAATTCTGTAAATTAAAAAAAAATATTTAAACTAAGTAAAAAAAAATGTATATAGTTTAATATTTATCTAAATATTATTGCAGATGTCACAGTGGTGCAGTGGGTAGCACAATTCAAGTCCTGGCTGGGTCAGTTGGCATTTCTGTGGGGAGTTTGTATGTTCTCCCTATATTCACATGGGTTTCCTCTGGGTGCTCAGGTTTCCGCCACAGTCTAAAGACATGCACCATAGGTAAATTGAATACGGTAAATTGGCCGTTGTGTATGTGTGTGAATGTAAGAGTGCATGATTGTTGATGGGTTGTGGGTGGAAGGGCACGCTGCGTAAAACATATGCTGGATAAGTTGGCAGTTCATTCTGCTGTGGCAACCCCAGATTAATATAGGGACTAAGCTGAAAAGAAAATGAATGAATGAATAATAATGGCGCCACGGTGGCGTAGTGAGTAGCACGTTCGCCTCACAGCAAGAAGGTCGCTGGTTCGAGCCTCGGCTGGGTCAGTTGGCATTTCTGTGTGGAGTTTGCATGTTCTCCCCGTGGTTGCGTGGGTTTCCTCCGGGTGCTCCGGTTTCCCCCACAAGTCCAAAGATATGTGGTAACTGTCCGTAGTGTATGTGTGTGAACGAATGTATGGATGTTTCCCAGAGATGGGTTGCGGCTGGAAGGGCATCCGCTGTGTAAAACAAATGCTGGATAAGTTGGCAGATCATTCCGCTTTGGCGACCCTGGATTAATAAAGGGACTAACCTGAAAATGAAATAATAATGCAATGTTATTTCAATGGGCGACGTGGTGGTGCAGTATAGTGCTGTCGCTTCACAGCAAGAAGGTGTCTGGTTCGAGTCTCGGCTGGGGCAGGTGGCGTTTCTATGTGGAGTTGGCATGTTCTCCCCGCGTTCATGTGAGTTTCTTTTGGTTGCTTCGGTTTCCCCCACAGTCCAAAGACATGCGCTATAGGTGAATTGGGTTGGCTAAATTGTCCGTAGTGTATGAGTGTGAATGAGTGTGTATGGATGTTTCCCAGAGATGGGTTGCAGCTGGAAGGGCATCCGGTAAGTAAAACATATGCTGGATAGGTTAGTGGTTCATTCCACTGTGGCGACCCCAGATTAAGAAAGGGACTTGATGAATGAATGAATGAATGAATAAATGTTTTTCCAATCACATTTTATTCCCCAAATATTATTTGAAACAAACAAGTTTATAAAATATCACATAATTTCCATTTAATTATTTTCTATCTGTAATCATTTTATTTCTGAAAAATTATTGAATTACTTTTAAATTAAATCAGTTTTATGTAAATAATACATGTATAAGTCATAAATATATGCATGCATATAAGCATGATTATTCAAATATTTAATAATTATATAAATAGGAATTCATATGAATTTTTCTTTAAAACACATTTTCATGCTTTCATTGTCATACAGCGATACCGGAAAAAAAATCTGATTACCTTTTGTGTTCAATTGTGTTTCACACTTTTGTGAGTTTGTATCCACTACAGGAGCTGACCTGTGGGCTATTCGCTGATGAGCACAAGAAGGGGGCTGATGTTAGGAAGGCTCTGGATACAATCAGTCTGTGTCACCTTTAGGTCAGAGCAGAAGATGGAGACAGATATCGCATGGCTGATAGAATCACAAATCATAGAGTGCCGCTGAGATGGTTGCTGGTCCTGCAGACACTGTTGAAAGCAGAACGGCTAATCTCCGTCTCCGTCTGACTAAAATGTCGAATGCAATATGGCACAAATCCAATTTAAAGCTACTTGAACATCAATGCCAGCGGTGGAGAGAAAACAGTAATACATTTTTCTTTCTTCACACAGAGCGCAGGCTTATATAAAATAATAATTACAATATACTATGCTTCACTGTTTGAATATACAGTATAATATAGGTTCACTCCATGAAGTCATCATTTTACATGAAATATCATTTCACAGATGAAAGATAGGATAGATGAATGAAATAATTACCTTCTGCCATATAGCTATACAGGGTACCATTATTATACTTAATACACAAAGAGAAAATAAAATGCTTAACACCTCAGATGTTTAATTACTCGAAGCTGTGAGAATATCAAAATATCTATATTTTATATAAAGAATATTAAAAAGAGACCCCCCCCCCAAAGATGGAAATGTTGTGTATTTTAATCTGTCTGAAAAGTTTGTTATCAAGTATTTTAATTGACATGAGGTGTTATAATATAGTAATGCAGGAACTGTTTGCATTTTCTCTCGAAGACGTTTGTTTACACTTAAAACTGTATATTTAGCAGCTGTCAGCTCTATGGCATTCTTGTTCAAATAGCTAATTTCAATCTATCATATTAAACTTTGATGCCATTTCAATAAATGAATTAAATTTACGATCCTTAGATTTATATATACATAGATTGACAGACAGACAGACAGACAGACAGACAGACAGACAGACAGACAGACAGACAGACAGACAGACAGACAGATAGATAGATAGATGGATAGATAGATGGATGGATGGATGGATGGATGGATGGATGGATGGATGGATAGATAGATAATTAAATTAAATTTTAAATCTTAATTTTTTTAAAAATCCTTATATCCCTGAAGAAAGAAAGAAAGAAAGAAAGAATATATACAATAGTATATAACATTCCACCAGTTTCTTTGGGCATTAAAACGCCAACGAAATTAAACAGTTTCTATTTCCAACACTTTTGTGTCTGATTGGTCCGTTTCTCATCCCGGTGTCTGTAAACGAATCAGCATCGAATGCGTTGACAGAATCACGTTAACGTCCTTCAAATGACGTCACTTAACAAACATTTAATCTATCCAATCAACGCCCAAGCTTTTTTGTAAACAAATCCCACTAACCAACCCCATAGCTGGAAAATCGGGTCCTTAAATCAAATTATTTCTGACGTCAACCTGAAAGCGCACCTTTTACAGAAACGGCATCGGTTTGGGCGAGAGCACGAAGAAGATGGGCACAACAACAGTGTCATTAGTTTAAACTCCCTTTGTCTCCGCATTTAGTTTTAAACGAGATGTTTTTGTCTAATATCGATTAATGAGCGAACGGAGGCTCTCAGGAGACCGTTGGTGTTTGTCCTCGATCAAAGTTGGACACTGAAGTTGTAAATAAGGTTAGCCTAGCTAGCATCTTTCTCTGCTCGGATCAATCCTGAGGAAAATATGGTGTCCTGGATGATATCAAGATCTGTCGTGTAAGTTTAATCCTCATTTCTTTACATACGGGTAGTATTTTTGAAGTTTGGGTGTTTAATTGGCTGTTTCTATTTACTGGTTAGCCTTTTAGCCTTTATACTGACAATTTCAGATTGAATGTTTTTGTTGTGACGTTATGTTTTTGACCCCGTAGAGTTTATATTTGCTCTAATTTAAAGCGCTTTACTGTTTCTATCACGTCCTTGTTTTGAAGATACGAGCTGGAAACAGCAGTTAGTGCGTGGTGCTCAGTTTGCCATCAGAGTTGGGCTGCTGTATCACAGGTTTTTGTGTCTAGTGAAATTATTCATTAAGCAGTTGATCTACCAGATGATGTACACGTACAAAAAGTTTTATTGAGGCTTTTGGGACTTGGGTAAAGTTGGTTTTATACTTGCACATTTGTTCAGTGACAACTTGTGACGTTTACCATGGTACTTTGAATATTCGGCTGAAATCATATGTATCTTCTAAACAATACCAGCGCTATTTATTTGACTTTGAACAATTAAGTCATTTAATAGTCATTGACTGCTAATATGATTTCACTCTTTAGAATTTCTCTGAAATTTTATTATTGAGGAGAAAGTCTGAATGTGTGAACATAATACCTTTACCTCAATGCGTTTGGGTTAGGTGGAGCTGTCATTAGGTTCTGACTCATTTCTCTGAACTTTCCCTCTTTCTTATGTTAACTAATGGTTGTCATTCTACAGGCCTGAACACATAGACAACACAGTTTCTTAGCTCTAGGGATACAAAAATATGTCTGTATAATACACTTTTTAAAATTTTTTACAACAAACGATCTAACCCTAATTTATCCTACGCTTTTTACAGTTTTCTATTTTAACAGTTCTTTGACGTTAAATCTGCCAAACTATATTGCATCAAAATTTATTGCGCCCCAACAATGGTGTTCCCATCAGGAAACAACAGTGTGTACAGGTTGAGTAACTTGGTTATATAACCTTTACGTAATCGTTCAACTATTTGCATCCATCAGTATTAGATGGTGTAAAATATAGCATTTTAAACAGTTTAATAAAATGAAGACAAGCCCATAATAAACGTAAAACCAAACAAATTAAACATAATTAAACATATCATATTATTGTAATTTGAACCTGGTTACTATTTAAACTGAGTCTTACAAAGCAGGGCTGCACAATATATTGTTTTAGCATTGATATCGCAATGTGTGAATCTGCAGTAGTCACATTGCAGGATCAGCAATGTCAAGTTGGGATTATAGTAAAGTTTAACCCTAAAATAGAGTGAAAGATGGATGTTTTTCAAGACCCGTCAATGGGTAAGTTTTAACTTGACCTAACTTTAGTTTAAGCCAAGAGGTTGTAAAAGGAGTAAATGAAGCAAAATTACTTGTATTTAATTATTTAGAAAATAAAGACAATAAACTATAAAATGTTATTTATTATTATTATTATTATTATTATAGAATTTCTGTACCTCAATACGTTTAGATTTCACAGAAAACCATATAATTATTTGTATCTATTCAATTGTATTTTTAATGCAGATACTTCTCTATAAAATATCCCAATCAATGTAAAATGATTAATTCATTCAAAATAGAGTCATAAATCTTGTGAAATTATACTAATATCGCAATATATATCACAGACAATGTCCTGTTTTGTCCAATATCGTGCAGTCCATATTACAAAGTTTATAAGTAATTCTTATATAATGTGGACATTAAAACTCATAAAATGTGAGGAGCAAAAATATGAGCAAATGCTGTGATTCCTTTCATTAGTTAAAAATTGCTCACAATAACAGTCTGTCTTTTTAATCTTCTTATGTTTTATTAATAAATTCAGGTAATGGCTGTCATTATGATTGTTTCGCAGACTTATTATCAGTACAAGTGGTACTGGTAGAAAAACCCACTTCTTTTATGTACCGGATGTTAAACTCTATCTTACAAGGACTAAATAAGGAAAAAAATGTTTAGTTGTGAATGTGCCACACAATCATGCTGCACTACTTGACGTCCAGCTTAACAATAACAATAACTTGCAGAATAGTGTTCTGTCTTATAGAAAAGTACTTGTAAACTCTGTCTTAGGTTGTTTGTATGTATAGTAAATGTATAATTAGATTACCGCTCCGGTATGTTGGTTATGTATATACTGTTTAAAAATAGCTGTTACGTCCAGTGTTGTGTTCTTATTTATGACTGTTTATTTATGTAGCACTGTGGTCCTGCAAGACATGTCGTTTCGTTCAACTGTATGTCCACACATGTAGTGGAATGGCAATAAACCTACTTGGCTTGACTTGTGAAGTGCCACGTTTTCTGCTATAATTACTTTGCTCAACAAAAAATACAGCGAGAAAAAACGATATTTTTCCCTTGCCAATAAAAAAAAAATCAACTTTTCTTGGACTTTCCCTGTACATTTGTTAGAGAATCATGTCTACATTTGCAGACATAGTTGACTTAATGAAATTTTGTTTTGTATTTGACCGTTTATGTGCAATTAGATGCCTAAAAGGACTTTAATGTTCACTTATCGTGTGCAATCTGATGGCATCTTCCATTGTGTGCTTCAATAGTATATCAGGAATTAAAACTGGCAATGCTATAAAATAAATGCATACAGATAAACGTTCATGATGACGAACTGCACTGTCACATGAGAATATCTGAAAAACATGATGTAAATTCATGTTTTTGCTTCTATTAAAGTGTGCATATGGTAATAAATAAATGATATGTGAGCTATTTTGAGCTGAAACTTAAGACACATTTATGGAAAGCCTAAGACTTAGTTTACAGCAAAAACAAAAACCTTTTCCTCTTTAAATCTTGTGAAGTGCTTCGAAATGCATATTTTTCTTCAATGTTTGACGTAATCTCATGCGAAACTTGAAGAAGGGTGGGACATAGTGTAGCTCCTCCCCCTAAAAACAGTCAATAGCGTTTTATTTTATCACCACTCTGCCAGTGAGAGTGGTTGAGCTCAAAATGGCTCAAACACATCAAATGAAAAGCAAATGATAAGAGTCTTAAAGGGAATGAGACTAGAGGCCCCGTTTACACTAATGCGTTTTCGTTTTAAAACGCATACGTTTTGCTACGGTTACGCCATCCGTCCACACTACGCCGGAGTTTTTAAGCTGCGAAAACGGAGCGTTTTGGAAATGCTGGAGAGGCCGTTTTCATTCTAAAACGCTGCTGCTCCGTCTCAGTGTAGATGGAGGAAAACGGAGACCTTTGAAAACGGAGGTGTGGCTGCTGAGATCCGCTACGTGATTGGGGCTTTTTGGTCATTGCGTAACCTTGCGTAACCATTCGTCAAGCGCACATGGCTACAACGCCACCGGCAGACCAGTCTTCACTGTAAACACTGTATTTTCGATAGCCATGGATGTTTTATATTCATTTGTTACTTTAAGTAACAACTCAACCTCGTCGTCTGTCCTCAAAAAGACCTCTCTTGCTTTCTTTGCCATCGCGTTCATCGTTCCAGCGTTTGTTGAATAACAATAACTAAATGCCGAGCGAGACACGTGCTTCCTGTTTATACTTGAACGCGCATGCCCAGAGTGCGCGAATGGTCACGTGATATACGTTTCTGGTGGCGTAGTGTGGAGGGACATCTGTTGAGAGACGCTTGGGTGAAACGCTAGTGTGGACGCGGATCGTTTTCATGCTAAAACGCCATTTTAATACTAAAACGCACTAGTGTAAACGGGGCCAGAGACTAGAGAGCATTTAATTGGTCATGATTTGATGAGAAACTGAAGTATGGGTAGACATGAATAAAACCGTTGATCCATTTGGGTGGAAGTGACAAACTGCAAGCTATACATGTTTATTTCATTTTTTTTCTTCTAAATGTGAATTTTGTCACTGTTTTGGAGCACCAAAGAAACAATTAATATATTTGAACCCATTTAGATTTAATTTTGCTCAAGTATAACGGCATGATTAATATAATTAGAATTAATTAACAGCAATTTTCAATAATAAGTACAGAGTGATTCGTTGATGACTTTTTGTAAAGCAGAAATAAAACACTAATTAATTAATCAGTCCCTCCAGGACTTTTAGGGACTTTAAAAGAATATGATTAATATTTGATAACTAAAATAACTGATTTTGTGGCATTATTTACTTCAGTCCTTGTGATTAGGGCTGGGTATCGAGTTCGATACTTTTTAAGCACCGACCGAATCGTCTCGATACTATCGAGTATCGAAAAAATAATTTTCGTTCGGTACCAAATTTCGATACCCAAGGGTATAATCTTGTCAACGTCAGTGAGCTAGAAAACCTGCGGCATCCCTTAACATATGCCCGGATCAAATGCTGGTGATTAGCCTGAATCAGCCTGCTGCGAGGCTGTCTTGAAAATCAATAGTTTACGGCAGTATTACGCCCACTCGCCCAAAGCTTGTTAAATGTGAGGCTGTAATGCGTACACTACACTTTAAAGCATATCATAAATTCAACGCAAACAATGTTTAGGCGATCAAAAGTATGGCTACATTATGCAAAGATTGGCGGCAACAGCGTGCGATGCAATATCTGTAAAAGAGTTATCGCGACCAAGACTGGCAACACGTCTAATATGATAATGTGGCCGTTTAAGCAAAGAAAATTAAAAGAAGAGACATCAAACGCGGGATGAACACTTTATGAATCGATCGCTTTATTTTCCTCCTCGACACACACGCTTAAAGGGGAAACACATTCTTAAAGGGGAAACACACCCCGTCACTTTCCGCTCTCTTAAAGGGGAAAAACAAGCACAACTCGTGAATGCTGTCACATGTATAAATGTATGCGCCACAATAAAACACCTCGCAGTACACGGAATTAATTTACGAGCAGAAAGTTGCTCCGTGTTTGACTGCAAGAAGATCACGCCAGCGCAGTCATCATCATCATCATCATCATCCTCAGTATTTTCCTGACTTCAACAATGTGCCCAGCACAAGCGTCCTCCGTGACTGATGAGGATAACTGCGCGATGGCTGGGGCTTCGAAATGTAAACAGACATACAATACTAAAATGCTTTGAGGTTAACAGTAAATGATGAAGTTTACATTAAACTTGTCTTATTTAAATGTCCACCCTAATGTTGTTCCAAACCCATAAGATCTTTGTTTACCTTCAGAACACAAATAAAGATAATTTGGATTTAATCCAAGAGCTTTCTGATCCTCCCATAGATTTACTGAATATGCATTTTTCAATAACCAGAAAGGAACCAAAAACATAGTCTAAATAAGTCCATGTGATAAAAGTGGTTCAATCATAATTATATGAAGCTGCAAGAATACTTCTGTGCGCAAAGTAAACAAAAATAATTTCAATAAATATTCAACGATGTGAGGATCAGAAAGCTCTTGGATTAAATCCAAAATATCTTCATTTGTAGATAATTAATGACAGAATTTCAATTTTTGGGTGAACTAAACCTTTAAGCAGCAGTAAGCCTCACAAATACTTAAAATTGATTGACTTAAAACTGCTTGAACTTTATTAAAACTGTTTGCACTAATATATTGTGTTAAATACACTTTGTTCATTTTGTGCTTTTGTTCTTTGTTTATTGGTCTTAGAGATAAGCCTGCTGTGAAAAGTGTCACAAACATCCTGAAAAAAATAAAACCAAAGTTCTCTGAGATTGTGTTATGTAATCTTGTTAAAATATATTTCTTAAAATAAAAGTATCGAAAAAAGTATCGTTCGGAACCGGTATCGAATTCAGGGTATCGGTATCGAAAATTTTGGAACGATACCCAGCCCTACTTGTGATCTTGTGAAAAATACACTGTCTTGTAAAAGTTTTCTTCTTTTGGGCTCCAAAAATCCTGGAAGGACTGACTATTTAATACTAATAATTATAATAATCATTATAACTATTATACACAAAATAACAGGCATTCAAACACATTTAACACACAAAAATAATTTGAATAGGTCAATTGCTACAATATATTGACAGTCATTATCATTGATTATATTTTTAGTAGTGATTTGCTGTAAAAATAAATAATCGCAAAATCTTGCAAGGACTGACTATTTAATATTAAACAATCATTTTAAATGTTATACACATAACAAAACAGATATTGAAACACATTTAACACACAAATAATGCAAATGAGTTGACTGGGATACAAACATAGAGCACATTTGCTTTTAGGCTTGGAAAGATTTGAATGATTGATGTGAATGTCCTTGTTTGGTAGCTGATTTGCAAACAGCAGAAAGAGTTTCATTTTGGTTTACTTTGTGGGCAAGACACATTTTGCAACGTGGTCCCATACAGCGTGCATGCAGTTAGGAAGAGACATAGTCAGTCATAAAACCAGCAAGTACCAATTACAGTCCACCTTGCTACTTTAAGGTTATAATTCTGTGGTTAGGACTTTACAGCAGATACGGTGTAGAAGTTCAAATATAGGACAGTAACTGTAAGCTTATGGCACGATGTTGAGAAATCAAGACCACGTCGTCTGTTTGAATGGATCCTGTGGAGTTCGTGGACGCTTTCATGACTGTTTTGTTTGCCAGCTTTGTCTTTTTTTATATAAAGCATGTACAATAGACCCCCAAAACATTCGTAGTTTTTTTTTTTAAATGCAATGAAAATAAACTTGCATTTAGGAGTAAATGTAGAAATATTTGTTAACGTCATGTCAGTTTACAAGTTGCCCTTTGAGAACAGGTCCGTTTCTTTGTTCAGAAAGATCACTGCCCTGTTTATGCATCAACATCAGGGCTGTTTTCTATTTAGGGTCTTTCAGATAATTTTTTTTTTGCTTGTGGTTCGCATCTTTTTTTCTGTTGCTTTTTTGCAAGGACTTATCTGAAATCAGTGCCCACATAATTATTATTTTTTTCCATGTAAATGTGTAAATAATACATTTATTAGAGTTTTATATAGATATTTGTAATGTAAATTAATAATATGCCAATTTTTAGATAATTTAGTACAGTAAAGTAATATTATTTTCTGTATTTTAGTTCAGTGGTTCTCAACTGGTTTGGCCATGGGGACACACTTTTTACATGGTCATCAAGCCGCGACCCAATTTTTTAGGAACTATAATTTTAGAAATTATAATTAATTTGTTTGTTAACATGCACAAGTAGTGACAGATAAATCATAAGAAAATCACAAAGACTTACAAATAAACAATTTTATTGCTGACATTTAACAAAATGTATCAAATTCTAGAAATATTACAAAGTAAAAACGATAAAAACTGTAAACAGCGGTTAGGGTAGAGAAATGTTCAGTTACCGAACTAAACTGAACTGTTGTCGGACGTGGATTTCAAAATAAAAGTCCGGTATAAGCAAAAGATTGTTTTTTTTTTTTTTTTTTTGACCACGCACTCTGCGACCCACTAAAAATATTCCCGCGACCCACTTTTGGGTCACGACCTACCAGTTGAGAAACACTGTTTTAGTTGATACATAATAATGTGAGAGACCTATGTAACTTCTTTTTTTCTAGTTTGTCTGGTTCTAATTTAATCTTAAATAAATAAATTATTAATTAATAATACTTTTTTAAAACTGAATCCTGAACACCAAACTGAATGAATTTATATAGAGTGTTTTAAAACTGCGATTCATCAGCGAATCACTCGTATGTCAACTTAAAGACAAACAGGCTGATCGACATGACTTTGAAATGCTCCAGCGTCCCTGTATCTGTGGGTACACTCAATAAACAACAATAAGTTTGGTGAAATGAGGACCCTCATAGCCAATCATAATCATTTCTGTTATAGACGTTTTTCAAATTTCAGTATCGATTCATACTGAAATCCAGTGTGACAACCCCAGCCTCAAAGTCAATCTGTAAAAATCCACAGAGTTGTTTTAACGCAATCCTGCACAGAAGTAGCAATAAAAGTGTGGTTTACATGTGGTTTTGAATGACCCATGGTTAACCTTTTTGGGTGGACAATGCGTTCATGGACCAGTTTATTAATGCACAGAAAAGATAGAGAGTTGATCCTGTAGGTTAAGTTATTTTATTTATACCCGAAAATAGATTGGTTCGCAACAATGTTAAGAGTAAACAGTAATTTGGATTTATGAAAATTGATGCATGTAAACATGACTGATGTAAGTAAAATGTGACACATTTTAGTCTTGAGGTGAGTTGTATGTGCTTTATTAGGAGACGCTCAGCATCTGGTTTGGAGCAACAGAGTGAGCGCTGCCTTTCCTTTTTTTAGCAGGAAATACAAAGTTGACCTAAACCTGAGTGTCAAGGCCCGTCTGCAGATTGTATTTTTTCAGCTGCGCACCCTGAGAACGATACCCCGCTTCACCAAAATACTTTCAAGACCACTGTGTGCAGGTCCCGTTTCCTTCAGGGGCCCACTGGAGGAAGACCAACTCTGTGTCGCGAAAACAATGAAAGACCGATGTGCAGCACATTTATTTGTGTTTGGTAGGGGCCACGCAGGTTCGGTTGTGGTAGGAGGAGGCCTCGGGCAGACAGCGAGGAGAATCAAAGCCTTGCAGCGAAGTGATTGCTAAACCAACAAGTTGAGCAGACTTTATGGCTTTATTGCACACTGTCAGGGCCGGGCCGATCTTACAGTACATACCCTGCAGTGAAAGAAATGTCTTAACTGGTAGAGCGGGATGTGTTCAGAACAAGTGAATAGGTGAATAACCTGTTATTTAGGGGTGTTTGTTAGGCACTACACAAAGGAGAGTTCAGTTTGTGGTTGCCATGCAATGACTTGGCACATTAATAATGAATTTATTGCAAGTGATGTGACAGTTGTGGGTAAATCCACTATTTTACAGTTGAGCTTGAATACTTTGACAGTAATGCTTGCCATTTTAAACTCTGTGGTTATAGGATGTGAGACTTTAAGCTTGTTTTTAGCATTGTAATTGGTTCGCAATACGTTAACTCTTGTGTGCTGTTTTTATCCACTCTGGGGTGACCTTGAGGCTTAATTTGGCCACATCTTTCTCCATGTTTCAGTTTTAGAGACAAATCTTATCTTGGAAAAATGCTTTGGAATTGTTGAAAAACTCAACAATACCCTTTCGTTGGGTAATCACCAAATAATATAGTAAAATGAAAATAAAATCATGCTGTTGACCTTTTGTATTTTTTGAATTCGCTGTATTTTGCATTATTTATAGGCAGTATTTCATACTGTACGATCAGCTTTTTCCATACTGGAAAAGAGAGGATGCCCTTTTTATACATTCCCTTATGCATATTTAATTATTCATGGAGCCAGACATGTTTCTGTAGTCTTCAGAGAAATATATCGGATTTCTATGTAAACTGAATAACAAATGAGTCAGCAGTAATTTACTTGACTGATATCTAAAAATGCGCAGAGCTGCTGGCTTGTTGGTGATAAGACCAAACTCTGTGTTTTGCGTGGATGAGAGTAATATAGTTTATTTTATTAAAAGTGAATCTATAAAGCCACACATTTAATTAAAATTTAATTCAAACTATTTGCTAGTTTCTATTAATTTTTTCGGTGTTATGTGTCTTATTTTAAAATGATTTATCTAATTTTCATAAATTATAATTTTTAATTAAATTTGCATAAAAAATTGTACAGCTTTAACTTTGATTGTAAATAAATATATTCGATTGACACATTTGATAGTTTTTGTAATTTATGTATTAATATTGTTATTATATGCAGTGCTGGGCAAAAATTTGTTGCATCCAAACTAAAAGTTTGTTTCGATATAATATGTGTGTTTGTACTGTGTATATGAAGAGTTTGGGTGCAAAACGCGATAAATGCCATTTTTTTGACATTTGGATTTTATTATTGGAAATCACTGTTCAGATGTACCTTAATCTATGTGTGAATTGCTGCCAATAATACAATTGAAGAATAGTCATAGTCACATTATGCTTATTATGGCATTATGCTTTTGAATATTATGAATATTTGCGATTAATTGATAAATGATTGTTAATTTTCCCACCGTTGATCCAAAAGATTTCTTCAAATGCCACAGTGAAGCTTACTTAAAGCCATTGGTGCCCAAGCAAACGATCTTCTACAATCAGTCTATAGTGGGGAAGAGTAGACTTAAAGGCACACACTGGCATCTGAAGATATGTGACATTCAAGTAAATAGACACACACACACACACACACACACACACACACACACACACACACACATTGATTCACTAGCCTTTCTTAATGGTATTACAGTAGTAGAATTTAGCCTCAGGTGGATATATAGCGTTTTGCAAAAAAAAAAAAAAAAGTTATGTTGCGTACGTTCTGGCCAAAACTAACTCAGAATCTTATTATTAATCAATCTTTGTATGTACTGTTCCATATATTTATGATGCTTTGTTTTTTTTTTTAACCAATTTAAGATGTTTGACAATGTTAAGATAAATATGTTGGATTTTGGCATGCTTTTTGACTTATTTAGGAACTATATGTGGATATAAAATTCAATAAAAAATATCCTGGATTGGAAGAATATGTGTCCCTGGCCTTCACTGAGCTCTAGTAACAGTTTAACAGACAGAAATTGTGAATGAACTTGACTGTTGATGTCTTAAATAATAATGTCAAATAACCAACATTTCTCAAAATGGATATATCTCGTTTTGCAACGAAACTCTTCATATATTTTTTTTCTAGGTATAAATACACACATGCATGCATAGATTTGGATAACAATAACATTGAATTAAATATAATGCATTATTTTATGTGAAAACAAACTTTTATGTTTGATTTGATTATTCTCAGGCCAGCGCTAATTGTTTAAAATACTTTATGCCTTTCACATGTATAGTAAGTGAACTAATTATCAGATTTTAACTGTAGTAGTTTTACAAACACTATTGCGGTTCTTTTTTTCTGTAATGAATTTGGTTGTTAAAAGCAATCAGAATCAGGTTCTTTTGACAGAATAAATGAATAGTTTAAATCCAGCCTAGACTAGACTTTCTGCCCTTTTTGCCACACTTAAAATGTTTGATGTCAATTTTTGCTCTACCCCCAATTAAATATCATAGGTTAAAAATCCACACAGTTCTGTTTGGCTGTGATTTAGGCCTGTCACGATATCTATTTTTTTGCATTGTATATTGCACCCAAATATATTGCGATTTAATCGATATTGTAATTTAAAGCCATTTTATGCCACTCTTTATATAATGCCAGAATGGCAATATAATATCTTCATGATGCAAGTACGCTCTTCCAAAGAAAACATCATATTTTATCATTCACAATATTTCATTCAATTATAATCATTGTAAAAATGTAATAATTAGGCAATGGAATCAGAATGTAAAAACACAGATCCTAAACAAATAATAATAATAAATGTTAACAAAAAAGTGCAAGGTAAAGAGTAACAGAGGCTGTGATATCTAGTACCAGATCTATTTTCAGTTGTCAGACGCCCACATGAAAATATACTAGTAATTTATAGTGAATACTATATTGCATTTTAACCATACACTGACACCTCCAGTAGAGATCGAGATGTAGCACAATCAGCTAAAATTTGCTAGAATTGTTTTTTTTATGTATGGGTGATAAAAATTGCATTACCAAAAAATGATTGAGGTCATGTCCATGTGTTGTGCCATAAGTCGATTTATTGATTATTGTGACAGGCCTAGCTGTGATCATGAGATTTGATATGTACTCAAAAAATGACGTTTGCTTTGTGTTCAAAATACTTATTTAAAATGAGCTGAAATGACACAGTTCTTAAGTTCTTTTTTGGTGGAGACAACTTAAATGTTTTGTTTTCAATCGACTTAAATTTTGTAAACGAATAAGTTAACTGAATTCCTTCATGTTGTCCAAACGCATTTTGTGGAACCTGGTATTTTTTACAGTTCTGTTTCAGTATTGAAGAACAAACATCTTGCTGCTTGAGACGTGCTGTGTGGTTAGAACATTGAAAGTAGCTGTTTCTTCATTATCTTCATACCAGAATTGAACTGTGGGAAGAACCTGCTGTCTGCAGTCAGTCTGGTAATTCGCTGAGCAACGTTGTAGGTGAATTTCCTCATTTGACGCTGATTAAAACAATCGTCCAATGAAAGAAAAATACTAGTTATTAGGCAGACAGAGCCGCGTGAATGCGAGTAACAGATCTGTAAATTACAGTGCTCCGGGGAGAGAGCGGAAGGGGGAATGGTTGAGAGATGTGTGGAGCCCAACACCATTGTTACAGCCTGGTGCCTCTGCTGTTTCTATGGAAACAGGAAAATAAACTGCTGCCAAGGTGGGTCCTTGGATGAGGACTGTGCAACAGGGAGAACTTTGTGAACGTGTACTTGACGCATACACTGAACAAATGGCAGAATTCTGGTGTGTGTAAACAATCACAAGACAAAATCATTATTATCGCTCATAGGTTAAGCGATAACAGTTATTTTGATTATTGAAAGCGTAATATTGAATTGACAGTTGAATATCATAAGAATATCGTCAATTTTCAGACAAAGTGTTTATTATCATTATAGGGCGATATTTTTAAAAAATCATATCATGTTTCATATCATTCGATATTAATAATTATTTAATATTTTTAACAGTATATTTAGGAAGATTAGGATTTTTTCATATTTAACCACTTTATTTTAATTTACCAACATTACTAAGTTATTTAATAGTCAAAAACAAAAGTATTTAAACAATATCTGATCTCTTTATAATAAAATAAACAGTGTTAAATAGGGCTGTGCAACATGGACAAAATAATCATTGCGATTTCTTGAACGAATATTGCGATTTGCGATTTTTGGCAACTGTTTTTGCTTTTTCAAACAAGCTACATACACACATCCTAAATGTATTCAGCGCACAACAAAACATTTCACAACGAAATAACACAGTACTAAGTTTAATAAATAGTAAACTAGTAAAATTGTCTTTAAAACAGACAACATAAAACAAATGAAGATTAACTAACCTCAACTGTAGTTAAAAATATACTGTACACAGTAGCACTAACTGCTTGATAAACAAAACTGTTATAAATTGTCTTTAAAACAGACAACATGAAAAAATAAAGATGAACTAACCTCAATTCCAGTCATAACAATAAATAAAAACTAACGTAAATCAAAACCACCTATTCAGTTCTCCTGCTCCACTTCGTCATGCGTGGCGTGATCTCTGATTGGTTAACATCTTTCTTCCACTCAGCTTAGCTGTAACTGCCCGGTGTGCTGCGTCAGCTTTGATTGGTTAACATATTAAAATCATGCGCACAAGAACGTTAACAAAAGTCAAAATAAATGAATAGATAAAATTGCAGCCTTACACGATTTAGAAATTGCATGTGCTTAAATCACATTTTTTTTCCCGATTGCGATTAATTGCACAACCCTAGTGTTAAAGAGACTGTTATACTTGATAAATAAAATGTTACAAAGTGTGTGCAAGGGTAAAGTGTAAATACTAAACAATCGAAGCTAAATTTAAGGTGTCAGTAATAATGATACAGTAAACCTCAAACGCTGTAAACGAAACATATTATGATGATCAAATCTGAGCTTTCAGATAAAGGAAACAACCATCATTGTTCGAAAACATACTGCAACATTACAACTTGTGAAGTTGAATGACTATATTACCCCCTTTTTGCTAAAATAAATTTTTAAATAAGGGCAAACAGGTTGGTAATAACTGAAGCTGCTGTTTGTGGAATTGCTTAATGATCTTCTGCTGAGATTTTGAGAGATTTAATGTATTATATATTGAAGTAATAAATTTTACTCTGAGAATTTTGCTGTGTATCAGATTTTATGCAGATTCAAATAGTAAACATTATTTCATCAATCTTTAAAACATTTGCATGAAAATACTCACGACACATGCAAATACAGAAATGCACTGCAAATAGCACAGACCACAACAACAATGTGACTCCAAAAAGTTTATAAATAGTTTATTCGATTTTATGTAGATGCACTGTCACTGCAGAATCATCCCAATCGGTCTAACATTATAAATTCTTTCCAATTAGAGATATTAAGTCAATGTGAGAGACATTTTGTTCATATCGCAATATATCGCAATGGTAGATTTTTCATATATCGTGCTGCTCTATCCGTTACCTTGTTCTGTTTATGATGTACAGATGATTTGTAGTTGGTGATTTTTCTCGTCCGTTGTAGGCAGCTCTTTAGATGTTGCGTCATAAGCAACAATGCTGAAGACATGGTATAAGTGTGAAAATGCTGAGTTTTCAGGCTGTTAATGGAGAGGGCTGAATTTCTGGGTCACGCTTTGTCTATAATTGGCAGCGGGAAACAGCACAAGCTGCCCCCAAATTTAGCTGTGCTGCTGAGTCAAGTAGCCTGTCTGCCTGTAGACATAGCACCTCTAAATCATCCCAGTGCACGAGGAATGTTTCAATCTAAGGCTGTTCACCACAAAGCTACTTCCAATGACTCCTTCAGCCTTCAGGGAAAATGGCATTTTTCAAGGCACAGTTTTTGTATTAAAGTAAAACACTGATCTTAAAGAGAGAAAGAAGGGAAAAAAAAGCATTTTCATCTGGGAAACATCAAGGCTGCGCTGCCTGTAAAACCTTGGAAAAGTCTGCGTGGCATGTCAAGATGAATGCTAGAAGTAGTTCTGTTTGTTAGGGCACAGAATTTGGGCTATAGGCACTTTGAGGTCAACAATTCACTTCTGTGTTCATCCTGTTTTTGCCAAATGTATCCTCTTGATCTCATTTATCTTATCTGGAGTGTCCAGATGAGAAAGGCATTGGTTTTGTGTTTGGCACCCTTGAATGTGCACTAATTGCGCAGTGCCAATGGGTGTTTTGCACATGGAAGGGGAGTAAGTGGCTTCTTCTGTCTTTTCCTCAAGTTCCTCAATGAATTCAGTAGAGTGGAACATATTAAATGAGCCTCATGTGAGAGCAACACGCTGCAGAAAAAAAGTTTGGCACTTGGCCCGTCTTCTGCTTTATTTGCTGAACTCAGGACATTCCCTGAAATGAACAGGTCATTGTGAACTTGTTTTCACCTTCACCTGTGTTTACAAGAAATCAAGTTAAACTGGATTAAGTTTGGCCAATGGGCACTATTTGTGTGTATGAATCTGTTACACAAGAAACGTGCAGCAAAATGGTCAAAACACAGACAACGGAAGAAGCGTGTTTCTTCCGTTGTTTGTGTTTTGACCAATTTGCTGCGCGTTTCTTCCGTAGTCTGTGTTGTGAGAATTTGCAACAGGTGTGCTGTCAAATTGATGAAGATAATTTCTTAACTTGCTGGTGTTTTTTGTTATTGCATGTGCTTTCTTAAATTGCAGCACGTTAAGCCACCATAGTATGCACCCTCATGTGGTCAAAATAACATGTGCCTTTAAACTAGCACGAAGACAATATTACTAGGAAAGTGCTGACACTGGAGAAAAACAAATCAGTCTATTGCATGTGGTGAGTGCTGTTAAATGCCAGTGTATTTTAAAAAACGCTGTACAAATGACTGTTCACGTGTATTGTTATTAGTAATTTATTGCAAATTGTAAAAGATTAAAGAAAATAAATTGCAGTAAACACCATATCTCAAGGATAGACCTGTCCTTTCGATTTGGCAAAAAAGTGCAGCATTGCTTTAAAACATATCTGTTTCTTAATCAGGTTTGATATCTTCTGACTGGATGAAAATTATGGACTAAAGCTGTAGAAATCTGAGTTTGTCTTAATCATGCAAACTTCTCTGTTTTTTCTGGGAAATCTGTCAACTGCTTGGCCAAAATCTGCAGACTGGCTCTAATTTTCAGAACTTAGCAGCAAGTGAACTGGAGAAATATATCAGCCTGGAGAAGTATATCAGCCTTTAGTTTATATTTCAAGGCCAGCTTCTGCTGGAAGAAACTTGCTTTGTGCTTTAAAAAAATGGAAATCTACAAGAATTTCTGGCTTCGTTATGTACAAATTGCTGCCATTTTGGCATTTCAAAACAAGCTAGTTTTCTGCTGTCAAAAGCGCATACAGCTCTCTGTGGACTGCGATCCACATGGACTTAATCTGTTTTAGGACATGTTTTACATTAGGTGTCTCCTGCATTTTTGTCCTCTCCCATTTCCCATATTTTTTTTTTCTTTCTGAAAGGAAGAAAAGGAAATCGCTGTGTACCTTGTAAACAATCAGACAGAGGAAGCGAGTTCTTTTTAATAGAGCTAGACACACACAGACGGGAGGATCTAGAGCCATTAATCATCCTGCTTTTGAAGAATATTACAGTTGTTTTGTCTTCGTTTATTTATTTTGCCCTCTGTTTCTTTACACAGGCTGGTTTTCGGAAACCTGTACCCAGCATACTACTCCTACAAAGCAGTGAAAACCAAAAATGTCAAAGAATACGTAAGTATAAACACTGCGTCCATTCATGTACTTTTGTTTTGATTATTATTATTTTATTTCATATAGAAAGCATTTGAGCATTCATACCAGTAAATATCTGCAAGCCCTGAATTAAAGGGAAATTCATCCAAAAATGTACTCTTAAGGTCTTTGCACACTGAAGTCCAAAATTTTCGCCTGTGTTTTTTCAAATTTATATGGGAAAAATTCGTCATGTAAACAAACTTTGCACACTGAGTCTGATGTGTATTAATGAATCCATTACAAAAAAAACAAAAACGTAAAACATTTCAGAATCAATTCAAACAGTGACACTTTGTTCTCCTCTCTTCTGCAAAGTAGAAAAACATAGAGGAATAGGCTACATATTGTGTTCTTCCAGTACTACATAAAGAGTAAGGAGAGTTCAGCTCATTATCAAAGAGCCTGCTCTAAGATTATCCCGAAACGCAAAGTTTATTTCAGAACATCAGTGGAATTTTGTATACATTGCTTGTAGTACTTCACACATTCATGTACGAAAACAAATCGTAAACAGAGACTGGCGGTACCTACAGACATTAAATAGACGGTGGCTGCGTTGACGTGTTGAAACAACGGGTCGAAAGCGGACCATACTTACTATTATAATGTCTATGTCAAAGTTATCTGTAGCTCAAATGACCACATTGCGTATTTAGCTTTTTGCTGATGTGGTGGCTCTGAACTGTCAAAACACTCCTCAAAGTGCTTTTTCTAACGTGAAAAGAGGAAAGAATTGAACCCGGCTCCCGAAAGTTTCAGAGGCAGTGTGTTAATACGATTGACACAATGTGAGGTCGAATTTATTTTTTAACGTGCGAAAATTCAAATTCAAATTCACTGTGCAATAACCTTTAAGGGTTTTGCACATTGAAGTCTAAAATTTTTGTATGTGTTTTTTTCGTATTCATATCTGAAATTTCGTCAGGGACACAAACCTTGCACACTGATTCCGATGCATATTAATTATTCCATTCAGAGTCTATTCAGGCACGTTGTTCTCTTCTCTCTTCAAAGTAGGAAAAAAATTGTGCAACCAATACTGCATAGAGATGAAGGAGAGTTTGATCATCTCGCTATCAAAGATCTGCGCTGGATTATCACCAAATACAAAGTTTATCTCAGGAAATCAAAAGAATCGAAAACTCCTCAAATTGAAAAGCCTCTACTGCATTTTCTAAAGTAAAACATAATGTCTGGATTTAGCTTTTCGCTTGTACGGTGTCTCTGAACTGTCAAAACACCTCTCGAAACGCTTTTTCCAATGATAAAAACTAAGTAATTAAACCCGATTAAATCTTTTTCTATGATTGATGAAAATTCCGGAGGCAGTGTGTCCATACGATCAACACAATGTGAGGTTAAATGCATTTTTTAATGTACGAAAATGTCATATTCACTGTGCAATAACCTTTACTCTTTTAAAAGTTATTCCCCTTTCCCATTTTTTCTGAATGACATGCCTACTTTAATACATCCAATCAGCCCAAGGTAGAAAAAACAGGCCACGCCCATTGTTTTCTCATTTAAAAATCGTTTCTCTCAGAACTGTATCAGATTACGAAAAGAATAACGATGGCAGCTTCCGCTTCATGGGGACTTTAATCACCAATGAAAATAAATTTTGAAGAAAGCGGGAAACCTGTAACCATTAGGAAAACTAATACTATGGCAGTCAATGGTTACAAGTTTCCAACATTTTTCAAAAAGTATCATCTTTTGTGTTTTACAAAAGAAAAAAAAAACTCATAATGATTTGAAACAAGGTAAGACAAGTAATTATTTTGGAGTAATTGAATTAAAATAATTCACACTTTTTGAGGTGAATGGGGTATATGTCGAACGTCACGTGACCAAACCGGATCCCTGGGTAGGACACTTCCGCTCATCACTATTTCATATGTGCCATCGGTTTGTTATTGAAAGTAGTAAGTAGTCTTTTATACGTTATATAATAGAGTATATGGACAACTCTCGCGTTCCAGTCAACCTGGGTAGAACACATCCCTCTCTGTTAATATGGCATTGTTTACAGGAAGCCTCCAGTAACTACCAAAGTGAAGTATCACAGATGTCCACTACTTACTATAACAAACCAATGGCACTTATGAAATGGCGATAAGGGGAGGTGTTCTACCCAGGGATCCGGTTTGGTCACGTGACGTTCTACATATACCCTATTATCTCTGAATTAACTTAAGGGCAAACAGCTCAAATAGCATCATTAATCATCACAATTTTTGGGTTAGTTGCCCAGATTTCTAACTCACACCTGTCCTTTAAATGAAATGTAGTGATGGGTCGTTCTTGAACGATTCGTTCATTTTGAACGAATCTTTAATATGACTCGGGAACGACGAGTCCTCTCAGGGAGTGATTTGTTAATCCGCGCATGCGCAGATTGCGCACAGATGTGCAGGTTTCGTTCATTTTTAATTCATTCCTCACACGAAAGACAAAAGCCAATCATATGCGTTTAGAGCCGGAAAGAGATTTGATCCGTTCATGTATCGAGTCCTCTGTTTGAGTCACTCGGTCATCACGTGAAAGACAAAAGCCAATCATATACATTTAGAGCCGGAAAGAGATTTGATCTGTTCACCTCCCGAGTCCTCGGTCCGAGTCGTTCAACACGTGAAAGACACAGAAGCCAATCGTATGCATTTAGAGCCGGAAAGAGATTTGAACCCTTCACCCCCGAGTCCTCGGTCTGAGTCATGTCTCTTTACATTTTGTCACGTGATGAACGAACCAGAAGACTCGAAAGGTGAACTAGTCATGGCTCCTTTCGGCTCAGACTGTGTACATTGGTTGAGATTATATGGACTGTCCGTGTGACGTGAACGACCACTGAAATTTGAAGACATGAAGAGGTGAGCTGAGCAAAGAGGCAAAAATATCTTCATAGATAAAAGAGCAGGCAGTGAATGATTATGTTCTCTTATAGCATTCTATTTATGACTTGTTTGTAGTGTGATCAACATTTGGGCTAGTTGTACATGTGTTTGGAAGCAATTCGTAACAGTTTATATATTGGCAAATTGAACGAAATGACTCGAAAAAAGATTCGTTCATCTCGATGAACGAGACTTAAAGATCCAAGTCAGTAAAATGATCCGAACTTCCCATCACTATTGAAATGTGAATACTGTATTGTTTCTGGGCATGTTCGGGCATGTTGGGGAGGGAGTGTTTTGGCTTGTTGGACCTGATCAGGTGACACATTCTCTTTGCACTTGCTTGTTTTAAAGGATTGCCCTGTTAAAGCACATACTCCTCAGTAGAAGATCAATGCAGATGTTGTACTGAAACGCTAGTTCAGGTTTTGCCAGGATCAGTGTCATTTATAGTCAGCAATGCCTTTAGCGTCGTTTTAAACCTGCAGATCAGGATGTATTGGGGAAACATGTTAAAAGGTCGTTGTTTACTCACCCTTCACTTGTTCTAATCCTGTTTGAGTTTTTTTCTTCTGTTGAACACAAGAAGATATATATATATATATATTGCGATTTTATTTGTGATTTTGGTAACTGTTTTTGCTTTGTCAAACAAGCTACATACACATGTTCTAAATGTATTCAGTGCACAAGAAGTGCATAAAAAACATTTCACAATGAAATAAAGTATTAAGTTTAATAAATAAACCTGTAGTAAAATTATTTTTAAAACAGACAACATAAAATAAACTAAGAATAACTAACCTCAACTGTAGTTAAAAACATACTGTACACAGTAGCACTAACTGCTTAATAAACAAAACTGTAATAAATTGTCCTAAAAACAGACAACATGAAAAAATAAAGACCTCAATTCCAGTCATAGCAATACTTCCATGTTTTCCTTCTATAGAAGTCAGTGGTTCAACAGAACTTATCTATGTTAGGAATAAAACAAAGATGAGTAAATGGTGAATTTGAATTTGTGGGTGAACTATCCTTTTAATTCTTTTTTTTTCTCATTGTGGATTAACTCATTGTGAAAAAAACTCATTGTGTCAGTGTTTTTGTGAAATGCTTTTTTCCTCTTAGAATTAGATTTGGGTGTTTTAATTATTTACTCGCCTTCCTTTTTAAGATTTTAAAAATGTTCTTCGTAGTGTTTTGTGCTTTGATTCATACTTTTTTTTTGTATAGTTTTATTCTTTACAAATGTTTCAATTTTGGGTGAGCTATCAGTTTAAACATGTTTTTCTTCGCACTCAAGCTTTTGTCTACTTCTAACGGGTAATTTTAGGTTTCCTTAGTCATTGTGCAGGTGCTATTTCATACCCTAGTAACCTGAGTCTGTTTGTACGGTGCTGCATTGCAGTGAACTGAGTTACTTCTACTGTGAAATGCATCTTCGCTTATATAAACAGCAACTACCTCTCCTAAACAAGCATCTTTTATATTATTCATCACATCACTTCAGAAAGTCGTAAAAAGTTTGAAGAATAATATGCTATGATTCTCTGTGGAGTTGTCAAAGGATACGTCTTCCTATTTTCTTGCAGAATAGACAGGTGATTTTTGGACTTGTAGCTCTTGTGTTGCTCGGCAAAACGGTGACTTAATTTGTTATAATGCTGCATTTTCTGCTTGGTTTGGGTCACTTTAACGAATCAGTATTTCACAGCACACCACAATGCTTTTATGCAAGTCACAACTGTCGTCTCATTGGAGAGAGTACACAGAGATGATTGACATGTTTGCTCTGTGGGCTTATTATAGCTTTTTACTGTACAAGTAAACATTACTAACCTATTTATGTGTTGGTATTAATTCCAGATTAATCATTTAATTAATGTTCATGCTTTTTTAGATTCACAGTTATTAGCCCTGCTATGATATGTTTTCTTAAATATTTCCCAAAGGATGTTTAACAGAGCAAGACATTTTTCACAGTATTTCCAATAATATTTTTTCTTCTGGAGAAAGTCTTGTATTATTGCGGCTTGTATAATTTTTTAAAACCATTTTAAGGTCAATATTATTAGCCCCTTTAAGCAATATTTTTTTTCCAGTTGTCTACAGAACAAACCATCATTATACAATGACTTGCCTAGTTAACCTAATTAATCTAGTTGAGCCTTAATTTAATGAATCACTTTAAGTTGAATACTAGTAGCTTGAAAAATGTCTAGCAAAATATTATGTATGTTATTATTATTAAAACTATTATGTAGGGTTGGGTGATGTGGACCAATTTGGCATCGTACGATGTCTAATGTGAAACATAGCGATGGACGATGGCATCATTGTCATAGGTGGTGGTGAATTAATTACTTATGAATAGTTAATAAATTTATAACAAATTATTTGTTGCCAACCGTTTCAACTATACCTGACCAACATGGTCTTTGCTTTACCCATAACCAAGTCATAAATAAATAAAGACAAATTACACACAAATTACCACCTGTCAATCCCTTTTTTCCATGTGATTCTGACATGAATAGGCAGCGAGATCTGTGTCATTAGAATGGCGTTGGCAAAATTGGTTGGTAAAAAAAGAGCACAAGCAACAGGAACCAACCAACAGTATCTGAAGTTTTCGCTAAAATTATCAAGTACAAGTGTGAAAGCTAAAGATTAAAGCAGTGTATTAAGGCTGTCACACGTTACCTGATAGATTGAAAAGGCCGAAGAGTTGTTAGATAGAGACGAGATTAATTATCACATTTAACAACTACAGTGAGATGCATTCCAGCAGTACATCCTTGATAAACAGTCTGACGTGCACTGCTCTCTGGGGTTTTGTGCTCAAAGCACCTGCTGACTGCCTGGAGGTCTGACATGCACATATGCTAGAGAGTGTGTGTGGGTTTGGTCATGTGATGTGCGTTTTCAGCAGTATAGTGTGAGTGGAGGGCTGTTCAGAAATTTTAGATGAAATGGCAATGTGGATGTAGATCGTTTTCGTTCTAAAATGCCATTTTAAAACTAAGATGTATTGGTGTAAACATGGCCTAAGTGTATATTTTCCACAAGCAGGTTGCTGCTGTGTTGGAGGCAGGGCGGAGGATCGTAATGCCGGCTTAGTATTTTGATGTCTATCGGCGATGAACAATGGCATTGTTTATTGACCCAACCTTACTATTATGTTTAGAAATGTGTTGAAACAAAATCTTCTGTCTCTTAAATATAAATTGGGGGAAACCGGTGGGCTAATAATTCAGGAGGGCTAATAATTCGGACTTCAACTGTATATAACAATATATGTGACGTGTTCTAGTTTCTGAACGATAGGAACAGTTAACAACAAACAAAGGTGACAATGCACAAAACTCATCTTTGTTTCATACTTTCTTTGTGGCAAAGAAAACTAAACTTGTTCCATTTTTGGACATAATCTTATGTAAATGAGAGTCTTTTTGTCCAGAAAAAATATCCAGAAAAATAATTTAAAATTTCTACAAGCTGTTCTTAGATATTTCTGTAAGAAATGAAAAATGCTGCTGTCATTTATTTTTAAAATCAGCTCTGCACATTTTTCATGTCTCCTTAACCAAACATACCTGATTCAGATCATCAGCTCATTAGCAGAGACTGAAAGACTTGTAATTGGTGTGACAGAGACGACATCCAAAACATGCAGTGTTGGTGGTCCTCCAAGAACGTGGATGCGAAACACTGCATTAGACAATTTATAGCGCAATTCCTAGTACAAATAGACAGTTTTTTTAAATGTATCTTGCAGCCCTAATACTAACCAAACTTGAAAAAGTAAAAAAAATAAAAATAAATATTAGACGTCCTTTAAAATTATAAGCCTCTCCATTGTTTTTAACTGTGATAACATGCTCACTAACACACTCAACACATTTCCTTGTTATGAATTATAACACTTGGTTTGTTGGATCATTGGGTCAGATTGCTCTCTCACTTCAGGCAAATAGCTCCAGAGTTATTTTTTATTATTTATTGTTTCATCCTTGATCAGACAATCTCTAGGCCATTTTTTTCTGTTCGGTGAGTGTGATTTGCAGTTTCATACCTGACTAAACAAATCAAACTAAGAAAGAAATAGCATCAGCCTTCAAAAACACCTATAATTAAAGCCAAATCCCAAATGAAATATGAAGCAGCTAAAAAATCTCACATCTCTGCAATGATGCATTTAACAAAAAATCCTTTTGATTTTGGCAATTATGGTCAATATACCTGTATCTAAAAATGTAAATTCAAATGGTAATTATTGTCTAATTGTCTATTGTCCTTTTAAATAACCCCAGACTAATGTTTCATTTGGTAGAAACCAACAAAATGTTTTTAGGTTTAGGTTTATTCATGGCAATGTATGTATTCAGTATATACTCATCAGTGTAAGAGTTTAGTATGTATATTTCACATTAAATATATTTTACATTCATGCTGATATAATTTTAATATTTTTAAAGTATTGTTAATGCACAGTTTTCCATATTTTGTGTCCAAGTTTTTATTTTCACTTTTTATTTCTGCTTTTCAATTGCATTATGGGACCTTGAACTTTCGTTTGAACTTTTAACCTTGAAAAGATTGAAAAAAGGACTTTTATTAGCATTTTTATTAGTTTAAAGGGATGTATTATCTAGATTGGTATTGTATAATCCGGTACAAAAACCTTTGTAATAAATTGCCAGTACATTTTCTGTTATTTTACAGACTTTTTTCTCTATACATTACTTCTTATACATTATTAATATTATTAAAACTACCAAAATGTCAATAAAAGTCGCTTCTTAAACAGCAAAAGTTCCCAAGCAGAAATCAAGGTCCCATAATGCAATTCACAACCGTAAATAAATGGAAAACATTTAAGAATCGAGAAGTACAGACATGTGCAACTTGAATTTGAAGTCAAAGATTAATAAGCAGTTCTGTCAATTAAGTCCCATGTTTGATGTACTAATATTTAACCTACACGCTGGTCTGAATCATTGCGAAACCAGCCATCAGGCTAACATTATTGTTAAGCCCGTGACATATTTGATCTGTGGAGAGATGAATTACGCAGTGTAAGGACACGTTTATGTAAACAGCAGTAGCCGGATCACTCAGCTCAGGAGCGCAGACGCTGGCAGCACAAGATCACGGATGTTTATATGCCTTGCTAGAGCGTTGAGTGTTCCTGAACGTTTGAGCGGAAAGTCAATTTAGGTAAACTTAGCCTTTTAATAGCAAACCCTTGGAAAAAAAAAAAGAAGACCACAAAAGCAGCTTTTTTGAAAACATGTCATAACTGTTTCTGCTTTCGCCTTTGAGCGCAGACGGGTAATTGAGAAATCATTTTCAAAATAGAACCGGACAAGCGATGCTTTGTGCTGCGAGCCTTTTTATAGGCCCGGTCGACTGGAGCTGCTGGTTTATGTTGGAGTTAAAATAAAGTTTAAAGGCAGCTTGACAAAGCCTGTGTTTGCTCGCATAGACTGAATGCTCTTAGAAACCACAGTGTGGCTTTTTTTTCCCATTCGGAGCAAATCTGTACAATGCCTACAACTCCTGTTTGTTAGATAAACAGAGTGGCTCAGCTCATACGTCTCGCTGCTCAGTTTTAATGTTGAACAAAGAAACCACTCCACGGTACACACACACGGAGCAGGAAAGGAGTACGTCCATTCGCAATCAGGATACTTCAAAGGGTTCTTCATTGGAAATCCAGGCTCTACAACTTCTTATCCACATGCAGCGTTGAACAGGAAAGGCATGCTTGTCTTGGGCGCCTGCCCGTTCTTGAATCACAGAGCAAGATGGAACAAAGCAATACTGTTTACATCTTACATACTTGTCTAATTGAAGCTAGGTAATAATTGCAGACTTGTAATAAATGGGATTGTCTGGGAGGAAGACTTTTAGATCTGATTAGATTTTTCATATCGATGCGGTCAGCGCTCCGGTTGGCAGAAAAGATCACCGCTGGTGGATTTCGATTGACGGTTTGTCACGGAGCGGCAGCTTTACTGCGGCTGATGCAACGCATTGATCTCTCTCAGACCGCTGAAGGTTCATTGGGAGGACACCAATTAAATCTGACGCCTCCTGTCAGGCTGGTAATGCTGCCTCTGCATGGATTCATTTGACTTTGTTCAGCGAGGCTGAAAATATCACCTAATACCTCGGAGAGCTGCAGCTCAAGGCTGGGGATCACATGACTGTCTGCACGGGTGTTTGAAATTGAAATGCTAAGAAGCCGGCTGAAAGCTCGCTGTGGTTGAGAGCAGAGGAGAGGTAGAGCATACCAAACAGGTCCTGCTGCAGAGACACACACACACACACATACACACAGAGAGCTGCGATGGAAATTAATGTCATGGCCATAATGATTTTTTGTTACACTCGACTGTGTTTCCGTCTCCTCCTAGGAAAAGAGGCGCGCTTGGATTTGTGTTAGCGAACCACTCAGTGTGGAGAGATTATGCGTGCAGTGTACTGAACAGAAACAAAAATGCATGGATTTTGTTTTAATATTCTTCAGCATGGTTCCAGGTGTTTTATGTTTGGGCGAGTGTGACGCATCCTCCGGCCTTGACTGTAGGTGAACTGTTCTGCATTATACGTGATTTATTTGCTATGCTGGTTGAACGTCTCGCATCCTGATAGCTGTCTTTAAGGTAAAGAAATATTTAATCTAAAAATGAAAATCAGCCCGAAATTTTCAAAGCTCTCAATTATTAAAAATAATCATTGGTGTATGTATTTTTTAGTCAGACGAACACAGTCGGAGTAGTTTTTTAATTAGTTGCAGGAAAATATCTGTAAATTAGCAGTTTTCCATATTTTGTGTTCATGTTTTTATTTCTCACTGTTTATTTATGCTGTTGAGTTGCATTATGGGACATTGATCTTTCGTTTAAACTTTTAGGCCCAATCCCAATTCTACTTTTGTACCCCTACCCCTTCCCCTTATCCGTTAAAACAGTGTGAAGGGGAAGGGCTTCAAAATTTACCCCTAAAAAATGGGACAGCACTACAGCACCTGCACACGTCATCATATGTCATCGCAATCTCTGGCTTCATATGAGATCGATGATCACGACTGCTGTAGTTATTCCAGTTTGCATTTTTTTTTTTTATTTATCCTTAGGAAATCACTTAAGGCAGTGATATCATGTTATCATATGATGATATAATGTGGCAATAAGATCATAACTGTACTGTGCTTTTACACCACGGCCATATTCATTTATGTAAACGCACAAAAACAACATTAACATTATAGCAGACACTGTAAAAAGGTCATTCCCAGCCACTAGACTCTTCCCAGCCACTAGAGTTATTATGAGGGATTATAGATTTTTAAAAAGTTTTTATTTTAGCTTTTTTTTCCATGAATGCTGTTATGAATGGATTAAAACGTTTTTTTTGTTGTAAATATTCGTAATAATGACTTAAAAATACTAATTTGTACATCTCCTTACTTCTGTGTGCAGCCATGCTGCTGTTGTAGCTGGTGTACTCTGGGAAATTTTCCTACCTCTTGGTTTCGAGTGTGATCCTGGAAAATCTCTGTTTAAAGGGGTATCTAGCCCTTCCCCTTAGCCCAATGCCTTCAAGCTAAAGAAAATTGGGGAATAGTAAGGGCATGGCCAAGGGGTAGAATTTAGGATTGGGCCTTTTCCTTGAAAAATTTGAAATAGTGACTTTTATTAACTATTTATTAGTTTAAAGTGATATATTATCTGTGTTGGTGTTGTATATTATGGGACAAAAATCTGGTAAAAAAAATGGCAGTACATTTTCTGTTATTTTACAGACGTATTTCTCTATAGATTATTTCTTGTACATTTTATCATTTTAACCCACTAAAATGCCAATAAAGGCCACTGTTAAACTGTTGAGTTGAATTTTCAACATCAAAAGTCTACAAAGCAGAGATCAAAAGTTCCATAATGGGATTACTAAATAAACTGAAAACACTTGCTGAATTAAAATGCAGAAGCTGTTAATTAACAGATATCGTGGTTTTTATTTTGAAGCTTCCAAAAGCACATAAATCCATTGTAAAACTAACCCAGGAGGTTAGGCATGTCTTATAAAGCGGATCAATGTGCTTTTATAACAGAAATATTTCTAGTTTTTAATATATAAATTCCAATAACTTGCATGTTATTTCATGTATTGGCTGTCTTGGCTGCCTGTCAACATATGTATGCTCTGTGTAGTGTAAATGTCATGTGACATACCAGGGGTCAATTGTGTCACTTTACTGCTATTCGCAATTGCACTCTCGTGGCCTCATGGGATGGTAAAGTACAGTTTGCACACTTCAGAATCTTGCCCAGGGCCATGCTAGACTTGTTTACTGCTGCACAAGCCCTAGAAAAATTTTCACTATGTGACTCAGACAAATTTTATTGATGGATCCTCGTATGTCATTGAAGATTAGGGTAAACACTTTTTTAAAATAGTCAGTTTTTATTTTGCTTTTAAGCGGTTTAGAATCATAACTTTCAGAACATCAGAATTATAAATGAATTGTAAAATGGGGTTGTAAGAGGTTTTAAAATCTTCATTGTCCACCTTGATTCGTAGAATTGGATAAGAACATATACTTGCAGAATCCTGGGTATTGTAGTTAGTACTAGTATTAAAAAACAACCTTTCAATTATGCCTAAATCTTTTTTAAAAAATCATCATTTATAAACCTTGTTGCTTATAGTCGATATTTCTAGAACAGTTTATAATTTTATAATTAAACTTAATTCTCTGCTGACTAAATGAATAGGATTTTTACTTTAGGAGTGCAGTTGTTGAACACCATTTTAGCATAGACTATCTGATTAAAGTCTTATCATCAGTCCCAGTTGAAAAAGCAACAAATAATCACTTGACTTCTAGCTGATCATTTGGAAAAGTGGCAGAAGGTAGATTTTTTTTGATGAATCATCTGTTGAACTTTCGTCCCAGTCATCACAAACTAGAGATGCGCGGATGGGCTTTTATTTTATCCGCAACCGCATCACAAAACTCATCATCCATCCGCACCAACATTTTTGACCAATTTTTAAGACCGCACCCACCCGCCATCTGCTGATTGGGCTCTTTATTTGAATGGCTTATTCCTTTTTATTATTAAATGAATGTTTCTTTATTGATTATTAGAGAATAGAGAATGACTAATGTAGACATGTAGTTAATCCAAACGTGCAAGCCAAATCCAGCATTAATTGGCGATGCTCTGAAGTGACGCTAAACGATACGAGGACATGTCTTTTCACTTGATTTGATTCCTTGCTCCATGAGTCTTTTCCTTGCGTCCTTCCCTCGCATCCTGGAGGGGTGGAGCTAAGACATAAGGAAAGAAAGCAAGGAAAGGAAACTGGAATGCACAAATAAGAAATGAGAAGCACCCTATAAAGCTCTCAGAATGTCAACAGTGAACTCCGTCTCCGATCGGCGCACAGGGACAAAAATAAATAAATAGCCTAAATGAAACGCACTGTACTGTACAATTTTTTGGTACAACCGCCCGCCACCCGCCTGAATTTAATTAAATTATTATTTTTCTCACGTCATCCGCCTGATCCGCGGTTTATCCGTGGAGTCCGCGGCTGTAACTGCCAACCGCACATCTCTATCACAAACACTGCAGAAGACCTATTGGAACCTTCATGGACCCAAGATTCTCACAGAAATCAGTCAAGTTTGGTGAAGGAAAAATCATGGTTTGGGATTACATACAGAATGGGGATGTGCGAGAGATCTGCTGAGTGGATGGCAACATCGACAGCCTGAGGTATCAAGACATTTGTGCCGCCAACATTACAAACATTACAAACCACAGGAGAGGACAGAATCTTCAACATGATAGCACTCCTTCTCATACTTCAACCTCCACATCAAAGTTTCTGAAAAAATGTCAAGGTGCTCCATGATTGGACAGCCCAGTGGGAGTCCTGCAAGAGTGCGTTCTTTGCCATTCCAGATGAATTTATTGATAAGTTATTTGAGTCATTGCAGAGATGTATGGATGCAGTCCTCCAAGCTCATTATTAAATCTTTTACCACTGCACCATGACTTTCTTTTTTTTTTTTACTGTACATTATTTCTGTTAATTGACAAAGTCAGACCGTACTGCCCTAATTAAATGGTTAAAAATCAAGGCATGATCATATCTTATACTGGTAAAATAAGCGTAATCTAGAGGCCTTTGTCTTTCATAAAAGCCACTTCTAATACCAAATGATTATTTGTTGTTCCTAAAACTTGCATAGGTGACAAGACTTTTGTCAGGTAGTGTACAATAAATACATTTACTGTTTAATAGTTGAAAACATACAGTGTATGTGGACACATCTTGGTGATATCATATATTTTATAATGATTATTTACTGGAATAAGCCTCACAGAAGTCGATTATTATTTTTATGCATGTGCATTAATTTATGAAGTCATCTGTTTGTGGGTTTGCCTTTATTCCTCATGATTTCTTGTCTTTTTCAGGTACGATGGATGATGTACTGGATTGTCTTTGCTTTGTTTACAGTAGTGGAGACTGTCGCAGATCTAACCATAGCCTGGTGAGTCTTCCTGATTTGAGTCTTCCTCCACACCACTGCTGCAGTTACCTGATTACAAGTGATTCATGTCAGGCTAAAGAAGCGGGCCGTTTCATTGAAGATCTTGTTGTTTGTTTCCCCAGACCAAGGAATGCAGAGAAGCAATCAGGCTTTAATGAAACAAAGTTGCTGTTTTAATTTAGAGTAGCGCAAATTAATTTGTCGGAATACAGCATTAATGAGTGTAATTATGTCAGCTGATTAATCGACTGTAACGTGGGTCCTATCTCTCTTTCTCTCTCCTCTGATCTGAAGGTTTCCTCTTTATTATGAGATCAAGATTGCCTTTGTGATCTGGCTACTGTCTCCCTACACAAGAGGAGCTAGTGTCATCTACAGAAAAGCCCTTCATCCTTTGCTGTCATCCAAAGAAAGGGTGAATCTTGTCTTTATGTTTGTCTTTCTCTTAATACGCTTGTTTCTAAGAATTTGTTTACACTAGTTGTTAAATGGTGCACATTTTCCTGCTGAGCAGTACAATTGAAGTACAGGTCATCTTGATCTAGTTGAGCAATTCCATGCAGATTTCAACCTTACCATGAAAGAAATAGGTTTTTCACAAAATAAGCAAAAAAACAAAACAAAACAGTGGTCTAATATTACATTTTCTCATGTTGCAATATAGGGCACTATCCTACACATGTCGCATTAAGGCGCAAGACGAGATTTGCGCAATTTTTGCTATTTTCAGACCAGTGCAACCCTATTTTCAAGTTTTGCTCCACGTTGTTTAAATAACAAATCCATTTTTGGTACTTTGAGGACTCAAGGGTAGGGCCGGACGGAATCTGCAGACATTTTTTGCTATTTCTGCACAGAATTTTGTTAAAAATCTGCGGATTTATGCGGAATTATTTTGGGAGTGTCATAACTAATACCTTAATATATGAAATAAAAAAAAATAATAATAACAATACCTTTAACTTTTATTTAATGTTTACAATGTGAATCCAATTAGGTTAACTTTATTTGGTAAACAAAGCAAGTCTCTCGTATGAAATATCTACTAAAATACAGAAAGTATTACTTTATAAACTGTATTGTAAATAAGTCTAATGAATATTTTTCATATTAGTCAATATTATTTCGGAAATAAATTTAAAAACTGAATAAATATACATTTACATGCATTTACACAATTAAATAAACAGAATTAATGATGGGCTAAAAATCTGCGGAATTCTGCGCACTAATTTCTATTTTGAGGAACTGAAATAGACCACACCATTGACCAAGTAAAAGCTGGTCTAAAGTCCAACGCAGAGCACTATGTGCCTGTGCAGTTTCAAACGCTTAATACGCACAGGATGTACAGCAATACACAAATATCTTTACATATGAAAAAAAAAAAAAAGATTAAAATGTTATAAAAATTATTATTTTCTACATCAATATAAAAAACAACATTCGTACCTTATTCATGACCAGGGTGCTTTTTCAGTTTATTCATGACAATTAGCATTTGTATGATGTTATTATTAGTAGCAGTATTATTTATTATATGCATATTTATATTTGTTTTAACAAAAACAAGATTAGATTGGTCCACCTGTTCGGTTTTGGAGATGTATGAATCACCATATAGCTCATAAGAATAGGATGTGTGTTTGGATATAATGCAGTTTTTTACCACACTACATTATTATTGTTTTTTTATTAGTTTGCTGTAAATTTGAACTGAATTTAGAAATAATTTTGAAACAAATCTTTGCGCTTAATGAAATTAAACATGTAGGCTAATGGATGTCTTCAGAGGAGTGTGTACAACACTGTTTCTTTATCCACTAAAGTAAAGTAGTAAAGAGTAAAGGTAAAGTAAAGAGGCTGAATGGGGAGGCTTGTTCTTTATCCTCGTGCAGATTGTTTGTTTAATTGTTTTCTAGCTAGTGAAGCGTTCAGTTTTTCCATTCAGTTTTTCCACTTACAAAGTCTGCCATGGAAATAGCAAATGTGCCATGGCGTGATGCGACTGACTCTTAAAGGGAATGTGACATGAAACTCTGATTGGTTTAATGCATGTTATGTCAAAACACACCTATAACTCATTTAGAGAATAAGCACGACACTTTTAGACCATGTGCCCAGGCGCAACCTGTATTTTTCTTTTCTTAAAATAGCAAAAGTGGATTCGGACACACCCATAATGCTTTTGTGCCATACACTTTAGACTTTGCACCTAGATCATTAAAAAAGTGCACAGTGTTCATAATATATATTTTTTGATGATGTTTTTGAAGACCAGAAAGTTCTCAATCTTGTCCTAATGTTTTTGAAGGAAATTGACGACTACATAGTCCAGGCCAAAGAGCGCAGCTATGAGACTATGGTGAACTTCGGCAAACAGGGCCTGACCATCGCTGCAACTGCTGCGGTGTCTGCTGCTGTCAAGGCAAGTGTGTGTGTGTCTGTGAGTTAAAGATGGACAAACAAAATAAGTAAAAGCTCCTATAAACAATACAATTATATTTGCTTCTGATAGATTTTATGTGGGTGATTGCAAGTCATCATGGTATATTAACTTGATCTTCCTCTAAAACTGTTAACAAGTTGCCAAATAAATAGATTTATATTTATTTTGTTCATGGCAACAATGTCAGTAATGCAGCTTTTTTTATTTCTTGCTAATAGTAACACAGGGAGTTAATGTGTTTGACATCAGAGTAAAAATGGTTATGTCAATACTGCGTGTTATAGCCTTGAAATAAGAGCTTTATCAGCTTTACTCTGTCTAAAAGCGGATGTCAGTGTTCTTTGAGAAATGGAGTAGTCTTCCATTATCTTCTGCACACTTTCTTTCAGGTCTGCCCCCTCTACTTTGTAATTCTTACATTATTTTGCTAAATATATATATATATTTATCGGCCGATAATCACATTTTATGACTCGATCGGTACTCGCTAACTTGGCCGATCTTATGAACCGATCACAATTAATTTAATTAAATCTAATAAACTGCATCAAACTACTCAAATTGGTTCATTTATATAAGTTAAAAAAAAATAGTTTGTTTTGTTTTGTTTTTATTTTGTCCTGCTCAGGCTTGTATTGGACAATGTTTAAGTTAAATCAGACTTCTCCATTTTAGGAGATGAAATGTTTATTTTGTCCTTCACCGTTCACTGTACTACTGGACAATGTTTAAATAAACCTTGTGGGTTGTATCAGCCTGCTCAATATTTTTTTATTATTTTTGTCTCTAATTCAGTATCCTGATGTGCATAGTGTTATGCATTAACCCCATTGTAAAAGCATATTAAAATATTCACTGTATAATAAATACTTATTTGTGATTATTTAGTACTCTGTTAAAACAATAGTTTTATTACATATAGTGTTAAAATGTAACAAAAATATAACAAAGGCAACAACAATAGTATTACTTTATCTGAAAAAAGTTAATGGTGATCAGAGAGCTTACATATCAGTTATATAAACTTGAAGCATCAGAATCGGCATAGGTTACGGCCAATCAGCATGACAAAAAATGGAAAAAATCCTGATCGGAGCATCCCATATATATATATATAATATTTGTTAAATTGATTCCTTTATTCAGCTAGGAAGTATTTAATTGGAAATATTTATAAAAGACATGTATTGTGGCCATGATCTTGCCAACATTAAAATTAGACCACAGAACATTGTAAAGAAAAAAAAAAGGTCATGACCCCATAAGTATTATACATTTTTTTTTCAGTAATAATAACAATTTCCTGTGCATCAAATCAACATATTAAAATAATTTCTAAAGGAAAATGATGTGACATTGAAGACTGGAGAAATGACTGCTGAAAAAACACTTGGTCATCATACATTTAAATTAATTAAAACATAATATTGCTGTTTTCAAATTTTTGTAATTTCTCACAATTTGATCATTTCAAATAATTCATTAAAATAAATTAATTTGTAATTTATAACAATTTGATCACTTTAATTTAACTAAAAAAACTTATAAAAGTTAATTAAATCATTGTCATTTCTTACAATTTGACATTTTTAAATAATTAAATAAAAAATTAAACAAAAAAATGTAAAAATAGAACATTAAAATGCTGTTTTAACATTGTCATTTCTCAAAATTTGATCATTTTAAATAATTTAATAAAATTTAACCTAAAAAATAATCTAAAACATTAAATTGCTGTTTTAAAATTGTCATTTTTCATAGATTGGCCACTTTAATTAATCTCATTAAAAAGTAAGCTACAAAAAATTCATTAAAAGGTTAAATTGCTGTTTTAAAGTTGTCATTTCTCACAATTTGACCATTTTAAATAATTAATTTCACGAAAAAAATAAACCTTAAAGTTAATCTTAGTGTACATCACATTTAAACTGTAAAATGTTTACAAAAGTGGTCTCATTTTAAGCACTCGTAACCTCTTTTCTTTTCCCTATTCTCTATGCAACAAAGAGCACAAGTGCATTGGCACAAACCTGCACTGCCAGCAATAAATGACATACTAATGACTTTCCTTTCCAAGCAAAGGTCACCGTTCCTTTGTGAAACTAACCCAAGGCCATTTGTATTAGTGCAGTAGTAAATGTAATCATGCTGATTTTCTAATCAGAAGCAGAACATGCTCAACAATGTTCCCGTTTTCATTTGGCACTGCCCTGCCCGGAGGATGCCATCATTGAAAGACGTCTCTAAAGTGAAGCCAATTAACTTTTGAAATAACTTGTCAATCTTTATTCTTGGACACTGCCATATTTTCCCAATCATACCTCCTTTTGCACTCTTTTTGGCAGGTTCTTTATCTTGTTTGTGAAATCCTATCTTTGGTGATTGATCTTTTTGTTGCCTTGTACTGACATGTACTGCCCTATAGGAATACTGCAGCCCTGCTCTCTCCAGCGCAGGTAATTCCATAGAGCGTCTACACAGCATGTGGAAAAGCTTCATCATTTTAACATATTTTAACTCATGGTTTCCTTTCTCCATTTTCTACGTTTCACTGACTCAAATATTGTGTTGAGCACTGAGTTAGAATTATATTAAAACTTTGGCTATGTCCGAAAGCTTGAAGGCAGCATTCATCAAGGTATGTCCAAATCCAAATTTTCCTTCATTTACTGTTTGAGGAGGTACCTTCTTCTGATCGAATTTCGAGGGCAGCATAGATGTGTCCTTTGCAGTTTACGTATCCCACAATCCTGTTAATTCCATTTCTGACATTTGAAAAAAAAAAAAAAAGTAAACAGCATCTCGAAGTGCTGCTCTTAAATGTTTTGTGTACTGTAAATGTATCGTTGTGAGCACATTTTTGATTGCATTTCAAGTGAGAAGTTACTATTGTAGTAGGCAGATATTCCCTTAGTTATCACCAAAGCTTTCACTATTTAGTTGTACATAATTAAATGTTATGCTCTCTCTGAGGTTTGTCTAAATTATGTTTGACGAGGTAAACACAGTTCCTCCAGATTCACGTACTGCCTGTTAAGGGAGCTAGGTAACAAATCAGCTGCCTAAGCTTCCGGACGGAGCTATTGTGCTTAAAAGTCCCTTTCCAAAGAATGCTTTTATTTTAATTTGATATTCTGTTCATTTAAACTTTCTTCCATAACAGAGTTATTAATAAATAAATATATAAATTTATCTGCCTATAATGTGGTTTAAATGTGGACAATTTAACAGAAGCAAACAGGCCATTCTAATAGTGCAACGACGTATAAAGCACACTTTCAATTTGTGGAGTGAATGTGGCTCAATTTGTGTGAACACCTAAAATATCTGTTTAGGAAATTCTGTTTTTGCAAGGATTCCTATTGAGATATAGCGGAGAAAATGAGCATTGTTGACTTAAAATATTCACTAGATGTTAGTAACATCCAAGAAAATCCATATATGCAGAGAAAAGAAATTTTATTATTTTATTATAAAATTAAGTTATGCATAATAAATTGACGCAGGGAAAAAGTGTTGAACACATGAAAAAAGGGAGGTGTAGAAAGGCAGTGAAAGCCCAGACAGCAGCAGAAATCTCTCAGTAGTTCTTTAGCCACCCCACTGACTGCACTGGATGAAACCAGGGTGGACATTTCAGCAAGACCATGATTCAAAACACTGCTTAGGAAACTTTCAAATGCTTTCAGAGAAAGAAAATCAAGCTGTAGAATGGCCCAGCCCATTACTTGAATCCATTATAGAATACAAAATAAAGCTTGGATTTAATAGACAAGACCCACAGAACCATCAAGATTTTAACACTCTGTTAAAGTCTGTGAAAAAAAACTCTCACCTGAGCTATGCACGTGACTTCATTCCCCATATGAGAGGTGACTTTAAGCTGCCATCACCAGAAAAAAAACTTTTAAATAAAGCGTTAAGTATGTTTAAGTAGTTCAGTACTTTCTCCATGTGTCATTTCATTGCTATTACACATGACTCGTGTTTCAGATTTTTTTGGTTTTTTTGTTTCATTTTATGTTTGTATTGTTTAGGTTTTTACCTAAATCTGGATCAATTGCATGCTAACAGCTCCTTTAGAAATATTATTCCCGGGAAAAAAGGCATGATATGTTCAAAACTTGTTTACCCTACTGTATATAATACAAAAATTATCTGCTCAAAATTGATAAATGTTGATTTTCAGCCAAACATATAAGCTGGAAAAAAAGTTATGCCTCACCATGTTCACACTAGACATTGAAAGTGCTGCTATAAAACCTATTTACTTTATCGTGCCATGTTTGGCCAGTTTGTTGCTATGTTAACCAAAGCACAAGAGCAACAGAGCACACACACTATAGTCAATGTTTAAAATAGCAAAATTCTATGCTCTGTGGATGTTTCAATCATGAACCCATTTACTTGTGTTTGCATGAACAACAAATGCTCACCTGAAAAGCAAAGTCCACTCAAATAACACACGAATAGGACATCAATGTAGTATACCTGCTGCTTGCAATTGCAACTAGGGCCGCACAATATATCGCTTCAGCATCGATATCACGATGTGATCATTCTCAATAGTCATGTAGCAGGATATGCAATGTAGAGCTTGTATCATGATTTATCATTTGCATGTGTTTTTGATGCTTGTGATTGTATAACGATTTTAAAGGCATTCAGGTGTAAGAAATTGTACCATTTGCACCCTTAACCATGATTAATTGTATCGAATTTTATTTTTATCATTCAGTTACAGTACTTGAATAGTGTTAGACTTGGGACTTGATAAAACACTTTATTTCAATAGTATCTTTTTCTTGATTGTATTTATAGATTGTTATGCATAAAAATACTCAACACATGCAAATACAGAAATGCACTGCAAATAGCACAGACCACAACGAAAATGTTATAGATAGTTTATTAGATTTTATGGAGATGCACTTCCACTGCAGAATCGTCCCAATCAGTCTAACATTATAAATTCTTTCCAAATAGAGATATTAAGTCATCTGGTGAAATCGCATTCATATCGCAAAATAAAAAAATCTTAATGTTACATTTTTCCAATATCATGCAGCCCTAATTGCAAAAATGACAACCTCAAATGGTAAAATGACACACCCCAACTTGAAGATTGGCTTGTAATTTTTAAAATCCGTATAATCTTTGTTATCAAGTTAAATTGTAAATAATTGTACAAAATAATATTTCGTGTTTCCAGAACTTTTGGTTTCGGCCCTGATTTTTCATTTCAGTGCATCCCTAATTTATACAGTAGTCCACAATTAAAGTGGATCATCATCACCTTTGATAAGTTGTCCTCAAATTATTGAACAACACCCATTCCTGTCCGAGGGCAATTTTGAAAAACATCTGATTCACTTCGAATTTTGACTACCGTTTAAATGTATATTACAGTATTGTGCGCAAAAACAATTCAGAGCACATTTGCGAGCTGCTCATACATCATTTGTATGGCTAGAAGACAGAAAAATATGTACACTTACAAGGTTTAACAACAATTGCAAATTACAGTTATATTATAAAATCATTTTCCTTTGGCTCAGTCCCTGATCCATTGGGATTTGCCACAGCGGAATGAACCACCAACTGCAGTTAATACATTAAAATGTTGATATCAATTTGCATCATAGCTTTAAATAGCACCCAAATCTGTATACTGATTTAGTGAAACAAATACCATAGCTATATTAGCGCCTTGTTTCTGTACTCAAAGTGTGGTCCGTAAATGCACTGCTGACATGCTAATGCCAACCCTACTGATATAAAAACAATCACACGAGGAGATTCAATTGTTTCCAGAGGTGATTCAGCTGACAAAAAGGCCGCACACTGGGTAACAGGGCATTTGGAAAAGAGCCAAATCTTTTCAGCATCCATTCATCCATACATGCATGTGGTGATGGTATCATCGTAGATGTTCATGCAGTCTGTGTGTTGTCAGCTATGACGTGTTTATCGTAACCGAGGGCTGTTTTGTCTCTACAGGGTCAAGGTGCCATCACAGAGAAGCTGAGGAGCTTCAGCATGCACGACCTTACCCAGATCCCACAAGACGACGGGTATTCGTCATACGCCTCCAACCCAGCCAGAAGAGCCATCATGGACCAGCCCGATGGAGCTGGTAAGTGTTACCTCTCTGATTAATTATTAACACACCATCCTTTGTTTCCTTTCGCTCTGTTGTTTCTCAGCTGTGTCCACAACAGAAGGCAGATGCCTCGCTCTGCCTATTCAATCACTAACTTGACAGACGGCATTTTTTATGAAGCTGCTGTTCCAGACAGGGTTATTATACTTAATTGGAGAAAAAAACTAAAAGCTTAGAGGTTAAAATCATTTTTATAAGCTAAAACAAATAAAGCAAATATAAATGAGTTAATAAAATCTTACTACAGCTAATTGGCAAAGAAAAATAACTCAAAGAAAAAAGAAAACAACCTAAATATTTTTTAAAAACAAAAATAATGAAACACAACAAAATGACAAACCTCTGTGGTATGTTAAAGGGTCACGAAACCCCAAAACACATTTTTTGAGCTGTTGACAGTCATATATTCAATTCACTTCAATTCACCTTTATTTGTATAGCGCTTTTACAATGTAGATTGTGTCAAAGCAGCTTCACATAGAAGGTTATAGTAGATTGAAAATGTCAGTTTAGTTATTAGCTAGTATATTATTAGCTAGTATATAGCTGAGTTCAGTTCAGTTCAGAGTTGTTTAATATTCACTACTTAGAGTCCAAACACAGAAGAGTAATCCATCGGTGCGCAGCTCTAGCTGCAGTCTAGGCGCCAGAAGTTGGAGAACTCAAGGCTCGTCTGTCCTTGGAGGGTCACAGGAATCCGTCTCTTGCTTGCTACCCCGCCAAGCAGCTGCTCAGCATACAGCGAGGTCCAGGGTTATGGAGCCTTGGAATCGTCTCGTCACGGGTCTTGGATCGCATCCGTGGCGCTGCATAGTCTCTGGAGGCCTCGGGATGAGTATCCCCAGTTGGAAATAGAGAACAAAGAAAATAATTAGCGTAGCTGCAGTTCATAGTGTATATAAAGGAGATGCGTGGAGCACATTCATGCATCATACCGCTAAGTGATGTATTGAGTGTATGCTTTTAATAAAAAGATAGGTCTTTAATCTAGTTTTGAACTGTGAGAGTGTGTCTGAGCCTCGGACATTATCAGGAAGGCTATTCCAGAGTTTAGGAGCCATAAATGAGAAGGCTCGACCTCCTTTATTTGATTTTGCTATTCTGGGTATTACTAGAAGCCCTGAGTTTTGAGATCTTAAAGAGCGGGTTGGATTGTAGCGAGACAGAAGGTTGGTTAGATAAACAGGAGCTAGATTATTTAATGCTTTATATGTAAGAAGTAATATTTTAAACTCAATACGAAACTTAACAGGCAGCCAGTGTAACGAGGATAAAATTGGGGTGATATCGTATTTTCTAGACCTGGTAAGAACTCTGGCGGCTGCATTTTGTACTAGCTGAAGTTTGTTAATAGAGGAGGCTGGGCAACCAGCGAGCAGAGCATTACAGTAATCCAGCCTAGAAGTCATAAAAGCATAAACTAGCTTTTCTGCATCTGAGATGGATAGCATACTTCGTAGCTTAGCAATATTTCTCAGATGAAAGAATGCAGTTTTTGTGATATGGGAGATATGGCTTTCAAAAGTTAAATTGCTATATGTGTCCCACGCTGCTATAAACACTATTAGGACACGTACATTTCACTAAAGAGTGAAAATTGGTTGTTTTGGGGTTATTTCGAGCAAATTCGTTCTTCCGGTTTGAAACAAATTTTTGAAGCTGTGTCACGCCGATGAGATCCATGTGTGTATTCCAGCGTGGAGAGTGGACGTCTGCGCAGCTGGACTCGCGTGACATGCGGCAGACATGTGTTTATAAGGAACTTTTTTTTTTTTTTTTTTAAAAGAGCCTATGGCGATTCTAAAAAAGGATTCAGTCAGTGTTTTCGGTTTGTAATCTAAATTTTTCATTTGAATGAAAAATATCTAGGGCAGGCCTATTTGTTATATTTAGTTTATTCTTTTTTTTCTATGCTGTTGGAAACACTGCATGTGCGAGAAGATTCTCTGTTATGTTCTGTATGCTGCTGTGTGCATGTTAAAAATAAATCAATTTTAAAATGCAACATCTAATGTGTCACAAAATAAATACGTCAATTTTTTTTTTTTATTAAATAATTTTATATTAATCTGACCAGTTAATTGTTAATATTCGAGCGGCGATTGTCGGTTGGCAAAATGAACCGAAATGAGCATCCCTAGATGTGGTTAATCTTTGCCCAGCACTAATATAAATGTTTACTTCACACGTTTATGTTTAAATAAATTTTCGTATCATGATTTATTCCATTATGCATGTTATCGTATGTGTTATAAAAAATGTTATTTAAAAAAATCCATCAGTCACTTCTTTTAAAGGGCCACGAAACCCCCCAGTCTCAGCCGGGTGTTTTCACACCTCTAGTTTGAAAAAAGCTCAGGAAAGTGGGTGTGTCCAGCTTGGTTTAGGTAGGAGTGTCAGGGAAGGGGAAAGAGGGAAGGTTTTGCATGAAAATGGGAGTTTCCATTTGTGCACGTGCTCATTTTCACACAAAGGCACAACAAACACACAGACGCAGGAGGAGAAAGACAGTATTTACATGGACATCAGTAATCGAATTATTTGCCAAATTATCAATTTATCGACTTTAACGGCACTTTCTCTTTAATCCAGGAACATTTCTTGCATGCCCCTGTGACAAACGAGATGCGAGAAACTGCTAAGAGTGCGTTTTCAATGGAGTGTTTGAGACCGCGTTGCGTGTGAGAGAAATAAAAAACCCTCCGCATTTCTCGATAGGTAGCGTCAGAAAGCCGTGTGTGTGTATACACTATCCTGTCATAAAATGCGGCGGTGTTTATATGTTTACACTCGGAGAGCAGCATCTACAGCGGATCTTTCAGTCTATAATACTGTAGTGATGTTAGTGTGCTGTACACTCAGTAACAGTTCTAATCATTTTGACTAAGGTATGTCTATAAACACTGAAACAGTACCGCTGACGAAACTAACTAACTTTCCCATCTGAATAAACAAACAAAGAGCACAGATCGCGTACTTACAAAAAACAGGACAATCAACATAAACTGGTGCTGTGTATTTTTTTAAAAGGAGACGAGCAGGGAATCCGGATTACACCATTTACAGATGCGGAAAGCTCTCGTGTGAAAAAAAAAGTTTCTGCTGCGCGCGCATGGGAGTCCAGCTGCGCTCTCATATCGGGAAATAAAACCAAAACCTTGTTGCAGCACATAAACACAACACTAGCGACCTGTGTCTCCAAACAATTCTTCTTCTTCCACTTGTTTTAACAACACAGCGTGGCGCTTCCTTGCCGACTGAACACTAACAGGCACAAACAATCTTTGAAGCTATCATGATTATTAATGAAGTTGCACCGCATGCACAATAAAGCGCTCTGGTTGGTTCGAACCAAGTCTTTCTCATGAATTAATGGCTCACGCTCAGAGACGTCACAATGTACTCTCTGGTACAGACGTCCACTCTCCACGCTGGAATACACGCATGGATCTCATCGGCGTGACGCAGCTTTAAAAATTCATTTCAAACTGTAAGAACGAATTTGCAGGAAATAACGCAAAAAACAACCAATTTTCACTCTTTAGCGAAATATATGTGACCTAATAGTGTTTATATCAGCGTGGCACACATATATTACTGTTAACAGCTCAAAAAATGTGTTTTGTGACCCTTTAATGTGTTATAATTCCATGTCTAATGATGCCAAACAAATTCAAGTGAGATTTAGAGGCTATCACACAAATATTTAATCATGACAATGCTTCATACCCAGTAGTAAGCCAATAACAAGAGGAAAACAATAGATGTTTATGAAATAACTGCTCTATCAGACACCATGTTTATTCTTTCAGCCATCTGCCGTTCTGACTCTTTGCATATCATAAAGAGTGAAGAATACATTCAACGCTGCCTTCATAAACCAGATGAAACCATGCACTTTTATGTTGCCTGCGAAGGCAGCATGTCGAGGTTTCATACAAAGCTTTTGTTCCAGCAAACACAGCTAGCGGGAGCTAAGAAGGCATCTGTAAAGATGTTCAGTAGTGTGAGTAAAGCCATAGAGCTTTCATAATGATATCTCAACCAAATCTCACACGCTTCTGGAAAGCACTGCCGCGTTAACCGGTTTTGGAGCAAATGGAATGGATTTGGTGTTTGTCTCAAGCACAGAAGGGTAATAAGTAATAGTGGCACGTTCCTAGCATGAAAGGTCTAGTGCCGCTTTGTGAGAAGATGAAGAAGAGGAAAAAACAGCTCAGGGAGCCTCTGAACAGAATACCTAATGTGCTTCTATCTCAGTATGCTAATGCGCCCGCCGCGTTTAAAATTCCGCCGGCATCCAGGTCATTTTCATCTCGTCTGCAATGAAGCCATCAGAAAGCCAGCTCTTCCAAAATGGCATTCCCTTCAACAGGCTCAAAGCCAAGGTGAAAGATCCCGACTGATCAAACGAGCTGCTAATTGTGGTTTGAATTTAAAAACGGGATGTAGCCTATAAAGAGAGGGGCTCGAGTGTGTTATTTATTTGCCCATCCTTTAATGTTGTGCTTTGCTTTCTTTCCAAAGAAGCAAGAGGTCAGCTTTGAATGACAGGCATGATATAAAACACGCCTGTGTATATTTTTATACTCCCCTGCCAGTCGTATTCATACAAGTGGTAGGGGGTTGTCTGATATTTGAGGAGACCTTGCTTTTGAATGCATTTGTTCGCAGTTGTTGTGGTAGCATTATGAATTTAGGGAACATTGTAAGTTCTGCAATGATTTTAACAGGCTTGCTTTTACACAACCAAAAGTTAGAAATAATTATTATTTATTTACATTTTCGAAAGAGTTAGATCGTTCACAATTTTTATTTGATCAGACATGTATTAATGATTAAGGCCCATTCACATCAAGCACAATAAATAAATACATATATTTGCATCCACACTTTTTTTGTTAATGCATTTAATCTGCAGTACCCTTTTGTAAGCATTAGATATCAGTGTGCTGCTAGTACATCTAACCAGTGAATCCAGCTCGTGTAATCCATCCAATCTAATTTATTGATCCGATCAAACGAGTTTAGTGATTTTCCAGCTTTTTAAAGTTTGTAATAATTAAGGCCTATTCACATCAAGCATGATAAATAAAATGATAAATATATTTGCGGCCACACTGATTGATGAACGATAAATATTTGTTATTTTAGTGGTGTTAAAACAAAACTTTTTTCCCAGATTTTTCAATTTAGTGATACTTAAGGCCGATTCACACTAAGCACGATAAATGTACACACACACACACACACACACACACACACACATATATATATATATATAAATAAGTAAGTATAAATATATTTGCGTCACACTGGACGATAAATATTTAGTTATTTTTGTTAATGCTTTTTACTCTGCAATATCCTCTTGTAACCAGCAGATGTCTGTGCTGCTAGTGCATCTGACCAGTGAATCCAGCTCATGTAATCAATCTAATCAAATTTATTGATCCAAACAAATCAATGTAGCGATCACAGTGTGTAGTGTAGTTACTACTTTTTTCCTGCAATTTCGAATTAGTAAATCTTAAGGCCATTCACAAAAAGCATGATAAATATACATAAATGTATATAAAATTATAAATATATTTGTGCCCAGACTGACGAATGATAAAAATCTATTTGTTTTATGCTTTTTCTTCTGCTATACCCTCTTCTAATCAGCAGATGTCATGATGTGCTACTAGTGCTTTTGAACAGTGAATCCAGCTTTTGTAATCAATCTTATCAAATCTGTTCATCCAATCAAGTGAATTTAGCTATCACGGTCAGTGTAGTGGTATTCAAACAAACTTTTTTCCAGCATTTTCAATTTAATAAAACTCAAAGCACTATCAATATATATATTTAATTTTGTTTATGCTTTTTCTTCCGCAATACCCTCCTGCAACCTGCACATGTCCTTGTTGTGCTGTCAGTGCATCTGACCACTGAATCCAGCTCGTGTAATTGATACAATCAAATTTATTGATCCTAGCAAACGAATTTAGTGATCACGGTCACAAAAACAAACAACGTTTTTTTTCCTCCGCATTTTTAAAGGAGGCATCACAAAGACACTGAAACTTGCACTGGATACCTGAGGTGCTTTGATATGTATAATTCAATTCGCTAATCTGGCTTGCATAACGTCCATATATTTTTTTTAAATCATTCTTTCCTATGATATAACCAACTGCTTTCTACATATATTCATTATCTTTAAATAATCATTGAAAAGAGATCTTAACATAAAGCATGATGCTTCTCTACAGTGTCATCATCTTTTGCTTTAAATTCCGCGAGCCTTTTTTTAAGTTTTCAATGTTTCTGACTGACTTTTATTATTCATTAGCTGAGAAAATAAGTTTTCAAAGTGATCTCAATGATTGTTTCTGTACATCGTTATCGTTATAGCTGTGGCTTGTACTTTGCTGTTTAGCTTTTAGAATGATTTTGAAAATGACTTTTTTTGTTATCTTTATAGTTATCATGCTTGGTGTGAACAGGCCTTAAGAATGATTTATGGGAGTTCTTGAGACACTGAAGACTAGAGTGTTGTCTGTTGAAAATTCTGCATTGTCATTACAGTTACATTACATCACATTAGAGCAAATTACAAAATTATATATTCAAATAGATAATTACACACACACACATATATACACATTTGAAGTTGTATTAATAGTATTTCAGGTGTTTACTACTCGATTACCATGTACAGCTTTAAAATTAAGATTATTGCGTTTATAAATTTGGCATAAAGTACACTGAAGTAAAGTGATTAATGTAAGAGATCAAAGCAACAAAACAACAACATGTAAATAATATATTATAATATTATTTATTATAATAATATGGACAATCGGTCGGTGGTGTAGTGGGTAGCACGATCGCCTCACAGCAAGAAGGTCACTGGTTCGAGCCTCGGCTGGGTCAGTTGGCATTTCTGTGTAGAGTTTGCGTGTTCTCCCCGTGGTTGCGTGGGTTTCCTCCGCGTGCTCCAGTTTCCCCCACAAGTCCAAAGACATGTGGCATAGGTGAATTGGGTAGGCTACATTGTCCGTAGTGTATGAGTTTGAATGAGTGTGTATGGGTGTTTCCCGGTGATGGGTTGCAGCTGGAAGGGCATTCGCTGCGTAAAACATATGCTGGATAAGTTGGCAGTTCATTCCACTGTGGCGACCCCAGATTAATAATGGGACTAAGCCGAAAAGAAAATGAATGAATGAATGAATATGGACAATCCCCAGTTTGTCTGATGGGTTAGGGTTAACTATATATATATATATATATATATATATATATATATATATATATATATATATATGCACATATAGTCACTTTTTTTTTTATGTCACTTTAAAAAAATATTTCTATCCTTGTTATATGGTTGACTGGAGCAGCTAACACTCCAAAGAAAATACAACAAAGACCTGCCAGCTGCTGCTTTATATATGTTGGCTTTTAAAGCTCTTTCTGCTTCGCTTGCACGAGGTTTAAACAGAGCTAGAATCGTTCTAGAATAGGAAAATTAATCGCATACTTTTGCCAATCCCAAGGAAGTTGTTATATTCCGTTAATTGAAAACAGAGGTGGGTGTGGAAGCAAACAAAAGAAAGCTTTTCACTGGTCTCTGTATCTAGTCTGCCCCCTTAAGGAGAAACAGAGAGCTTCATGCACAGTAGAGAATTCACCCTGCAGTTGTGTGAGGTGCTGTATGCTCTTGTTATGGCCTGTCTTTTGGTGGCATCATCTGTGTGATGGAGTGTGCCGTGACTCTGCTCTGGCTGGATATGCTGCCGGGCGTCCTGGCACAGGCTGGCTCTGCCTAGCTCCCAGCGCTACCCGGGGAGCCCAGAGGTGATGGTGCCAGGAGCGGCCTGAACCCGGCAGCTGCTCCTTCTCTTTCTCTCTTCCCCTCGCTTGTCCTTTCTCCACGGCCCAAATCACATTCCCACTCTTCTCGGTAATCTAGATCAGCAGTTCTGCACTGGTCAGTCACAAGCCAAAAATAAGTTGAATGATTTTGTGGACAGGGCAGAGCAGTGCTAATTACAAAGCAATGAACAAATGATTATGCACAATTAAAAAGAGAACTATTATGGTCCTTTTTACAAGATGTAAAATAAGTCTCCAGTCTCCCTAGTGTGTATGTGAAGTTTTAGTTTAAAATACCCAACATTTTTTTTTCTTTTGACTCTTTGAATCTGCCATTTTGGGCCTTGATACAAAATGTGTCGTTTTAGTGACTGCTGCTTTAAATTCAAATGAGTTTGTGCTCTCAACCTGCTTTTTAAAAGGGGCGGAGCTACAAATGCCCATGTGTCAGCATAGTTGCAGATTCAAAAACAAGACTAATGTCTAGGGCCAGACGGAATCTGTGGGCATTTTTTGCTATTTCTGCGAAGTATTTTGTAAAAAATCTGTGAATTTGTGTGGATTGATTTTGTGAGTATCATAACAAAAAAATTTATATATGAAATAAAAAGTAATACATTTTTAACTTTTATTTAATGTTTATAATGCGAATCGAATTAGATCCACTTTATTTTGTAAACAAAGCAAGTCTCTCATATAAAATCTCCACTAAAAGACAGAAAATAGTACTTTACACACTGTATGGTAAATAAATCATATGAATATTTTCATATTAGTCAATATTATTACTGAAATTAATTTAAAAACTGAATAAATAAAAACGTACACACATTTACACCAGTAAATAAACAATCAATGATGGGCTAAAAATCTGCGGAATTCTGCGCTCGCAGATTCCGTGTGGCCCTACTAATGTCCTATGCTAATGAAGGAGAGTTTGTCACTAATGAGGAGGGGTTTTCCCTTCTGATGACACGTGCAGACAGAGATTGTCAATCAATGTGTTTCTTCAGACTGTTTTTTATGAAGGTGTGATTATAAAATTAATATTTTTTTACCATTAGAAGCTGGCTCTGTTTACAGACTGTTGCCATCCAACTGTTTAAACCCCTTATGAAATAAATTTTTGCATAATAGGTCCTCTTTAAATGCTTGAGCAGATTATTTTTTGCAGTGATGTGATATTTTTTTAAATGATCAAATATGCTGCTCACTTTGCAAAAAAACAACAAAAAAGGCCATTTACAGTAAATAAATCCAGCTAGAATGCCTCTAAATTGAAGTTAAGCAAGTACAAACAAATCTCTTTGTGTTAATTGCAAATATGAAATTGTAAAACAATTTCATCTCAAGAAATTATGAGTTGATTTACATTTTAAACACTGTGTTATTTTTGTTTTTGTTTTAAGTAGACAAAACCTAAGCAGGTAATTTGTGCATCGATTCATTTGGGAAAGAATCTGTTTGGTTTTTTTTGTTTGTTTTTTTAAACCTAGTGAGTCTGTTTTTTATTGATCTATTTATAAAGCTTTGTTTTAGGGCTGCGCCAATAAATTATATCATTTCGAATTGTGATAATGATGATAAGCTCTGGACATTTTTACACTGTCGATCTAGGAGCCAATCACACAGCAGCAGTATGCAACAACTAGGGCTTTGACTCTAACAGATATATATATATATATATATATTATCATTTCTGTATTATATATTTTCCCACTTTCTGTTTAACTGAAAGATTTTTTTCAACACATTTCATTTCAATACAAACATAATAGTTTTAATAACTCATCTCTAATAACTGATTTATTTTATCTTTGTCATGAAGGTAGTAAATATTATTTGACTAGATATTTTTCAAGACACTTCTATACAGCTTAAAGTGACATTTAAATGCTTAACCAGGTTAATTATGTTGACTAGGCAGGTTAGGGTAATTAGGCAAGTTATTGTATAACGATAGTTTTTTCTGTAGACTTTCGAAAAAAATTAGCTTAAAGGGGCTAATAAATCCGACCATAAAATGGTCTTAAAAAAATTAAAACTGCTTTTATCTTTGCCAAAATAAAACAAATAAGAAGAAAGAATATTATCGGACTTACTGTGAAGATTTCCTTGCTTTGTTAAAGATTATTCGGGAAATATTTAAAAAAGAAAGAAAAACAAATCAATGGGGGGCTAATAATTCTGACTTCAACTGTGTGTGTGAATGTGTGTGTGTATGTGTGTGTATATATATATATATATATATATATATATATATATATATATATATTAAATTATGTGTATTTTCCGTGAAGCAATTAATTTGAGTTAGTAGCCCTGCTGTGTTTATTTGACAAAAAAAAAAAACAACTTAGTTTGAAAAAAGTATGTCAGTCTGGCGACACAGCCAACATATTCCTTCAACTCAAAAGGTATCACCCAAAAACCCTGAAAGTTTTACAATTTGTTTGGACTTGCTGGAAGTTTTGCACATTTAATTTACCTCATAATGCCAGACCCTAAACAGATTCATCTTTTTTTTTACTTTTTCTTTTTTTAATGTATTTTAACGTTTCTTTTAATTTAAGGCCAAATGTGTTTTTGTTAATAAACAATATTTTTAATTTCAGTCATTGTTGGGATAGTAACTTTTAAAGGTGGAAGTGTTAAAACTCTTGCTGGTCCTAAACTCTGGAACAGTCTACCAATTCACATTAGACTTTCCCCCTCCACTTCTGTGTTTAAGTCTGTTTTAAAGACCTATTTATTCTCTCTCGCTTTTAATACTCCTTGATCACTTTTTTATTGATTTTATTTGTAAAATGTTTCTTTTATATCCTGCTTTCTTCTCTGTCTTTAGTACTCCTATGTACAGCACTTTGGTCAACCTCGGTTGTTTTTAAAGGTGCTTAATAAATAAAAATTGTATTGTATTGTATTGTTAAAACTTATATCGATATTTATTGTTATTGTTCAATATGGAGAAAAAAAAATCAAGTTTGCATTTTTCTTTCCTCTTGTGTTTTTGTGTAGAGTATTATCATGGTGATGATGACGACCGGAGTGATGACGACAGTAAGCCGGTGTTCTCAGAGGATGAAGCCGTGTCTCATCATGGACTCAGACGATCACAGAGTGTCAAAGTCACTCGCTCAAAACTCCGCAGAGATGTAAGTCCAGCAAGTCCACGTTGCACTGATATTACGCCTGCAAAAACACCTTCATTTATTTCCTGTATATTTGTTCCCACATAGACGAAAATAATTAAATGCTACACATTCCCTAACAGACTGTGGCATCAAATTCCACTAATTTGATTCTCTAAAAATAAAAGAAAAGAGAAAAGTTTTTCTAAGTGGAATAATACAATGCTCTAGTTATATAAAAATAAAAGTTAAAAACCCCTAAAAATAATTTTAAAAAAGAAAAAAATCAAATACTACAATGATGACATTGTTGGGCAACACGGTGGCACAGTAGGTAGTGCTGTCACCTCACAGTAAGGAGGTCGCTGGTTTGAGCCTTGGCTGGGTCAGTTGGCATTTCTGTGTTGAGTTCGCATGTTCTCCCCGTGTTCGCAGGGGTTTCCTCCGGGTGCTCCGGTTTCCCCCACAAGTCCAAAGATATGTGGTATAGGTGAATTGGGTAGGCTAAATTGTCCATAGTGTATGTGTGTGAATTAGAGTGTATGGATGTTTCCCAGGGATGGGTTGCGGCTGGAAGGGCATCCGCTGTGTAAAACAAATGTTGGATAAGTTGGCAGTTCATTCTGCTGTGGCGATCCCGGATTAATAAAAGGGACTAAGCCGAAAAGAAAATGAATGAATGATTACATTGTGATGAAATTTCACTGTTTAGTTTTTATCGATTACTCGTTACAGTCTTCATATAGCCTAACTGTGCGTTCACACCGAAATTGGCAAGAGCTGAAAGTCATTTATTTTCAATAAAACCTGGTGGCGATAAGCAGTGAGGGGCAGTGCGGCACGTCTTTGCTGGTGTGGGCTTCGAGGAGAGCTGAAATCAAGTCAACTTTATGGTAATTAGCTGTGTCGCGGTTTGACGACAAGCAATCAGAATGCAGAAGTCCACCACTTGGTAAAGTCTAGACTGGATATGCGGCTGGCCAGAACTGCGCAAATATGCACATCAATGTAGCAGCATTTCTTACGACGCTGTATAACAGCAGAGTGTCCGCAGGGTCTTAAAAAGTATTAAAAGTTGATAAATCAGTGTAGAGAAATTTAAGGCCCTTAAAGTATTAAAAATCTTAAATGCTATTTTGCAAAGTATTACATTTGATATGATTTTTGATTGTGCATTGTATGGCTGTGTGCTAAAGTTAGCCTGAATTAAATCTGTGAATATCAGGATGCTGGGCAGTTTATGAAATCAATAAAATCCTGCTAGATTTGCTAGCCCATCATGCTGCTTTGTTCACTGTAGTAACCAAGGCAACACCATTATTTCTGCAGCTCTATAGGCGCCAACCTACTGATTTAGATAGGTTTAATAGATTTCTATTCAGTATATGAATAATGTTTTAGTTTTGGATTAGTTTCTTACGTTAACATTTAGTAAATATACTGTAATTTAAAATCTCACCAGTGTTTCCAGTTGAAACCTCAAGTTGTTATAAGGTCTTAAAATGTAGGGAAAGAGTCTTTAAAAGGGTCTTCAAAGGTATTGAATTTCACTCTCTGATTCCTGTATATACTCTGAACAATTATTAATATTTTTACAGTAATGTGACGGTTAGGTTTAGGGATGGGGTTGGGGTAGGCATTAAAAATACAATTTATTGGGTAATTTAATAGATAACATAAATAATACTCAGTACAACTACTGTTTTCAGGTTACTGTGATGGTTGGGTTTAGGGTCGGGGTGGGGGTAGACGATAATAAAATACAATAAATGGGAAATTTCCGTTAAATTACAGTCACAACTGTATCCGATCTAGCAACCGCCACCACTTGAGAGAAGTCCAGAGAACACAGGCCCGTTTACACTAGTGCGTTTTAGTTTTAAAACGGCGTTTTAGCATGAAAACGATTCGCGTCCACACTAGCGTTTCACCCAACGTTTCTGAACAGATGTCCCTCCACACTACTCCACCAAAATCTATATCACGTGACCATTCGCGCACTCTGGGCATGCGCGTTCAAGTATAAACAGGAAGCATGTGTCTCGCTGGTTCTTCCCGGTGTAACCCAAAACCGGCGCTCTAAATAGGGCTTAAGCGGCTTGAAACGTGAGCGATTAGCAAGTGCTGGAACAGTAGCTTGCCTCTTGTGAATATATGCAGCTGTTGTAGTAAAAAAGGCAAAGTTTAAGTGCACAATAGCGCCTAAAATGGACATTGGTTCTCCCAACGCTCTCATTTCTGTGTCCAGCTGCCACGCCTCCGTTTTCAGATGTGTGCGTTTTCCCCCATCCACATGGAGACGCAGCAGCAGCGTTTTAGAATGAAAACGGCCTCTCCAGCGTTTCCAAAACGCTCCGTTTTCAGGGCTCGAAAACTCCGGCGTAGTGTGGACGGATGGCGTAACCGTAGCAAAACATATGCGTTTTAAAACGAAAAAGCATTAGTGTAAACGGGGCCTCAGTCCTGTGAACTTTGGTTCCGACCACACTTGTTCCCAAGGCTTTGATCAAAGGGGTTTGATTATTGTGGTTGCCAGATTTCCAATTATTCACAATGTTTTCTTACAGGGACATACATTAAAAAGTTACTTGTGATTTACTGATGTGCATTAATGTTATATATATTTTTTTTCTTTAAAAAAAAGTGTGAATCTCATGCCAACTGTAACGACAGTACAAATCAGTATTGCTGCTTCAGAATATTTGAGACACATATGCTGCGTCCCAATTTACATACTTATACTACGCCGTAAAAGTATGTACTTATTTTGTATAGGAAAAATACATACTTTTGAGTGTGTGACAGAAGAGTATGCAAGCTTTGGGACATACTACAGTACTTCTGTCTCATTAACAGATCGTTGTGTTGCTTAGTTAAAAGCCCTGTCAGTTATCCACATTTCTGTCGTATTTAACTTCCTACTATATTTGAAACGCAGCAGAAGGATATTAATCTCTCATTCACTTGTCTTTCATCCAGAGAATCTCCTCAGGTCTTTGGATAATTCTGCATTCAGACGTTAATGTCCAAACACGTCTTTATATAAGTTCAGTATTGTTGTTGCAGATGAAATATAACACAGACAACGCCATTTAAATATTCACCAGTGGGCTAGATATTAACTCAGTCATACAAACCTCTCTACCGAAGCCTCTCTACTTGACGGTTGGTCTCGCACGTCCATCAGGTTTGTTTACACTTTTCATCCAGTTTTGTAGTTCTTATTGAATTCACATCCGAAGCGCAATGCACTGTGGGTAATATCAGCGTAATATCATTGGAACATACCAATTCTACTTTCGCATACTGTTTAGGACGGATAGTATGTGGATTGGGACGCAGCAATAGACACGTATTGAAGTGGAGCAAACCTACACCACACGCAACAACTTGATCTTTCATGATTAAATAAATCTGTTAAAAACGTGTAATATTTTCATGCTAGAAAGCTTGTTTTTGTGGGGGAATGTAACTGATTTGCTGATATGCTGCAACGGCTTCTTTTAATATGAGATCAATGTAGCGAACTTTGACGCTCTCGCCGCCTTTGGTCTGAACGCACGGTAAAGATTATAACCGATTGCTGCTTTCTTCGATTTCCTCCATGTATGATTTTAATCATGCTTCCATATGCTTGTCATTCACCGACCACAGGCCCGATATGGATCTTTGAAGATCAAAGGAAGAAAAAGAGCAGGCATCAATGCCACGACTTACTCCAACACAGAGAACTGAACTGACTACTGATGTGTGGGAACATGCGTCCGCTTTATCAGCGTATTCCCCTCTCTCCACAAGAGCTGTGGACTCTTTCTCAAGTTTTTCCATGAATATACCAGCAGTTCTATTTATTACGTCTACCAGCAATTGTGTACAGACATTGAGTATCTTGCGCTAGAGTATGGGTTTTGACTGATGGGTGAATTTATTTGTTATGCATGGCTTTATTTGTTCTGAGTTAGATCTTGCAGATGCCTTTAGCGTCAGTATTTTAGAAGTGTGTCCTCTTTTTGGATGTGGGTTTTATATTTCTGTTTTCTTACATCTTTTGCTGCCTTTTAGATGACGTTTAAAGTAGTTTTTACAGTCGTCTAGATTCCGATTCTTAAACTTGAAAATGATTTGTCAGCATCAGACCAAAAGTGTCTCTTATCAGTTATGGAGAAATGACCAAAGAGAACAAAAGGCAGTGTTTGCGTTCATTTTAAGATGTTTTAATTCCATTTTGTTCCAAAAAAAATCCATTGTTTTCTTTATTGCTGAAGGTATGTGGGTTTGAAGAAACCCTTTTTGCACATTCTTGAAATCCTCGATGTAAATCCTTCACTTCTGGTCTCCATGCAGAATGTTCTTTATTTGGGAGAATGTCTACATTAATGAAACACCTCTGCTGTGTGTGAGAGTGTGTGTGTGTGTGTGTGTGTGTGTGAGAGTGTGTGTGTGTGTGTGTGTGTGTG